>OZ022423.1:4486759-4624873 GCA_963989365.1 Rhimphoctona megacephalus
TCCGATGCTTGTTTATAAGTGATACTCGAAAGGTGATCGTTTGATTCAAAATCAGAATCGGAATCACTAGAACAACCAGAATTGTCTGGATTCGGAATCGCGACGAGCTCGTCACAATTATCGTCAGAAGTATCTATTTCAAACTCTACATGAGAAGGAATAGATTGCCTTGGTCGTTTTCGAGACATAATGGTAATATTGTCAATATGCTCACGCTGCCGATGAGATAAAAATTATCGAAGAAGTGAATTCACTCAGGAGCAATAAAGATGATAAAACAATATTTTATGAATAAATTTTGTTGAGGTACTGAGCTGAAATTTAGGTATATAAGTGAGTTCGATTTAGTCTCAAGACAAGTTCTACGAAAATAGAAACCAAATTATTCAGATAAGGAATATTGGCAGACCTAAAATGAACACAAAAATTCTGAGCTAATATTTTTACAGAAAATAAAATATCATTAGCAATGTGAACGATCCGCACTCCACAAACGTGAAAAATTGAAAAAAGATGTGATAGGCATATACAAAACTTATTTGCAGACAGAAATATTCATGGATAATAAATATATTTGTATCACGGATAATATTCAATGATGACCCGTATAAATAAAAACAAGATGAAATGTAAGAAAATCGGAGATTTCTCAGCCTCTGCAACGTCAATTTTTATTCGACACATGAAAAATATAATATATGATCATAAAATGTGAATCAATTGAATGATTATTATTTACATTTATATAAAGTTGTCAATTCTTCAATAAACGTTAGATAATAACTGGGCGTTAATGGGAAGGTGTCCGCCATATTGCATCCGCAATTTTGAATTTTGAAATGATGATGCCAGATTCGTTATCAAGGACCTCGAAAACCCCCGAGTGCCATATTTCATCCGATTCAAGTAAGTTTTTGAATTCGGGTCCGCCATATTGGATCCGCCATTTTGAATTTTCGAATTTTGAGGGCAGATTTGTAATCAGCGACCTCGAAAACCCCCGAGTGCCACATTTCATCCGATTCAAGTAAGTTTTTGAATTCGGGTCCGCCATATTGGATCCGCCATTTTGAATTTTCGAATTTTGAGGGCAGATTTGTAATCAGCGACCTCGAAAACCCCCGAGTGCCACATTTCATCCGATTCAAGTAAGTTTTTGAATTTGGGTCCGCCATATTGGATCCGCCATTCTGAATTTTCGAATTTTGAGGGCGGAATCGTAATCAGCGACCTTGAAAACCCCGGGATACCAATTTTCGTTAAGATTTGAATATTTGTTTTGTCGGGCACCGAGAGTGAAAATTGTCTTCCTGCTGAAGGGATGAAAAGCGCCATTTTGGGGGTGAAAATGTCAATGTCGACAAATTAAAAAAATATATTCTTAAACTACAACTATTTTGTGCACTCATGGTTGAAGAAAAAGGGGGGGTCCTCGCGCGTCTTCAATGAGAAAAAAAATATTGAAAAAAAATGTCTTCGATTTTTTCGGTTTTTTTGTTTAAAAACGGCCATATTTTTTTTCTAATGGACAAAACTCAATTTTGACTCCGGATTCGGAAAGGGGACACTCGAAAGTACAAGGGAACATATTTTTTATTTGCAAATGATTTTTTTTCGATGATAAGAATCTAGCTTGAAAATGAGAAAAAAAAATACGATTCTTCGGCGTTAATGGGTTAACTACTGCCTTGAATTTCTCGTTTTCGCTACATTTTTTTTCAAACGCGTTTTTCTCGAAACGACTTTTTTTCAACTGGTGGGCATTCTGGCTCAAAAAAATATTGACCAATCGTTCTGAAAACTTGTGTGAATATTCTTTATTTAACCCATTAACGCCGAGGTGATCAGAATTTTTACTAACTTTTCAACGTGTTTATTTATTATGTTATCGGACCAAAAAAATAATGCAATACCTCTATTCCTACGCGGAATTCGATGCTCTTTCAGAATCTGAGCTCAAAATTTCGATTAGACACCGAGAAAAAAAAATATGGCCGATTTAAACGTGAAAAACGTGAAAATATTCGAAAAAAAATTTTTTTCGCATTTTTTTTCACAATGATACCGCAAAGCTATCAACTTTTTACAATGATCAGAGGTGATCATGGCACTCGAACATTAAGAGGAATTTTTTTCAGAAAAATTCATCGACACGTTTTTTCAAAATGGCGGCGAGAATGAAAAAATTTTATAAAAATCTTAATCTATCGGTTTCTTCAAAACTATAAACTTGAGAAAAAAATTTCTAAGAACAAAAATGGTTTAAAATTAGTCGAAGAATACTCTTAAATTTTTTCAGAATTTTTGAAAACAATTTTTAATTTTCGAAAATTTCAAAAAATCCAATTTTTCAAAAATACCTGAAAAATTTTTGGAAAAATTTGAGTTTGTTCCTTGACTAATTTTAAGACTTTTTTGTTGTTAAAAATTCTTTCGTAAAGTCTATAGGTTTAGAGAAAAAAAATTTTCTTGAATGGTACATAAAATTTTGTTTCTATCTACCACTACAAAATTCACGAACAAACTCGTATATCCTTTCACTTGTGCATGGACACATATGTTGTATACAATTTTTACATGAATTATAGGTAAAGCATATAAAAAAGATATTAGTTTTCACTTTTTCAATACATTTGTTATGTCACGAAAACGTTCAAAATCTTCTGCTTCATTGCATGCAGAGTATGAATCAGATTATTCGGATAGTGATTCCGACGAAAACATTTTGATTCCGAATGCAGACAATTCAGGCTCCGATGATTCTGATTCCGATTGTGATTCGATATCTGATTCAGATTCTGAACATGAATTCACAATACCAAATATTACTTATAAAAAAGCTTGTGCTACTTATTCTGAAAACTTAGATAAACTTGAAAAAAATCACGAATTCATTTGGATCGATGGCGAGAAATCATATTCAAATACTTGTGAAGAAACAATATTATTATCTGAAGCTACAAAAAAGAATATACAGGCATGCGAGCCTTTCCAATTGTTTGAAACCTTTTTTTCCGCCGAAATGAAACAATATATAATTGATGCGTCTAAAGAGAATAATTATGATCTGAAATTACAAGATCTTGACACTTTTATAGGTATAGTTATTTTCAGTTCATTCAATAAAAGAAAGTCTCAGAGAGATTATTGGTCATCTGATCCATTCTTATCTGGTGAAATTGTTTCTTCTGCAATGACTCGCGATAAGTTTGAAGAAATCAAGTCTAAAATAAAATATTCAAAAGCTGAAGACAAGGATCCAAACGATAGAGGGTGGCGGGTTCGTTCGATGTTGAAACTTTTCCAAAACAACCTCCTAAAGTTCGGAATATGGAAAACTTCTATATCTATTGATGAAATGATGGCCAAGTCTTATGCAAAAACTGTTTTGAAACAATTTATTCGAGGGAAACCAATAAGGTTTGGTTTGAAATTTTGGGGTTTATGCACTTCAGACGGCTATCTACTAAATTTAGATCTATATTGCGGTAAAAATTCCCAAACCGGAAACAAATTAGTAAAATGTGCTTTAGGTACTCGTGTAGTATTGCATTTATTAGAACCTTTTTTTCGGCTAATAAATTATAATAAAATCCCTGCATTTCATTTGTACTTTGATAATTTTTTTACAAATATGGATTTAATTTTACACTTGCAAAAATTACGTTTGAAATGCACTGGCACTATCAGAGACAATCGAGTCAAAGAAAAGAATATACTTGAAAAGAAAGCTCCACGAGGTACTTATATTGTAAAACATGATCGAAATAGTGGCATAAATTTCATCACTATTATGGATTCGAAGCCCGTTTCAATAGCTTCAACTGCTGCAGGTGTAAGTCCACTATCAACTTCGAGAAGATATAGTTCAGAGGCTCGATCCAAAACTGATATACCTTTTCCGCAAGCTTTTCATTTGTACAACAAATTTATGGGTGGTGTTGACGTGCATGATGGACACTGCAATAATGTACTTCCAAGTATACGTTCCAAAAAATGGACATGGGTCGTTTTTATAAGATTTATACAGGCATCCATTACGAATGCCCACGTAATTTTCAATGCTACACGTGATGGAAAGAAAAAAAGTGGAATAAAAGAGTTAACTACTTCAATTGCTAAATATTATATTCAAAAAGGTCAAACAAGTAAAACACTTCATACACGATCTAATAGGGACAAATTAAAAAATTGTTCAAATGAAAAATGTCCAATAAGAACAAGGATCTATTGTGAAAAATGCAATCTATATGTATGCAATAATTGTTGGGCAAAAAAGCACTGATAAAAGAAATGTTAAAATGAAAGACAAGAAGACTCACGAAAAAAAAGCACCCCGAAACGTGAGAGGCAAGGGGACTCACGAAAAAAAAGCACCCCGAAACGTGAGAGGCAAGGGGACTCACGAAAAAAAGCACCCCGAAACGTGAGAGGCAAGGGGACTCACGAAAAAAAGCACCCCGAAACGTGAGAGGCAAGGGGACTCACGAAAAAAAGCACCCCGAAACGTGAGAGGCAAGGGGACTCACGAAAAAAGCACCCCGAAACGTGAGAGGCAAGGGGACTCACGAAAAAAGCACCCCGAAACGTGAGAGGCAAGGGGACTCACGAAAAAAAGCACCCCGAAACGTGAGAGGCAAGGGGACTCACGAAAAAAAAGCACCCCGAAACGTGAGAGGCAAGGGGACTCACGAAAAAAGCACCCCGAAACGTGAGAGGCAAGGGGACTCACGAAAAAAAGCACCCCGAAACGTGAGAGGCAAGGGGACTCACGAAAAAAGCACCCCGAAACGTGAGAGGCAAGGGGACTCACGAAAAAAGCACCCCGAAACGTGAGAGGCAAGGGGACTCACGAAAAAAAGCACCCCGAAACGTGAGAGGCAAGGGGACTCACGAAAAAAAAGCACCCCGAAACGTGAGAGGCAAGGGGACTCACGAAAAAAGCACCCCGAAACGTGAGAGGCAAGGGGACTCACGAAAAAAAGCACCCCGAAACGTGAGAGGCAAGGGGACTCACGAAAAAAAAGCACCCCGAAACGTGAGAGGCAAGGGGACTCACGAAAAAAGCACCCCGAAACGTGAGAGGCAAGGGGACTCACGAAAAAAAGCACCCCGAAACGTGAGAGGCAAGGGGACTCACGAAAAAAAGCACCCCGAAACGTGAGAGGCAAGGGGACTCACGAAAAAAAGCACCCCGAAACGTGAGAGGCAAGGGGACTCACGAAAAAAGCACCCCGAAACGTGAGAGGCAAGGGGACTCACGAAAAAAAAGCACCCCGAAACGTGAGAGGCAAGGGGGCTCACGAAAAAAAGCACCCCGAAACGTGAGAGGCAAGGGGACTCACGAAAAAAAAGCACCCCGAAACGTGAGAGGCAAGGGGACTCACGAAAAAAAAGCACCCCGAAACGTGAGAGGCAAGGGGACTCACGAAAAAAAAGCACCCCGAAACGTGAGAGGCAAGGGGACTCACGAAAAAAAGCACCCGGAAACGTGAGAGGCAAGGGGACTCACGAAAAAAAAGCACCCCGAAACGTGAGAAGCAAGGGGACTCACGAAAAAAAAGCACCCCAAAGGAGACAAAGTTCTACCACGTCCACGCCGTTGTCTCTGGGTAATGCTAACAGTAGAAAAAAACAATGTATATGCACAGAATCAGAAAAGAAGTAGTCAAGGAACACTTGAAGGAAATTTTTCCAAAAATTTTTCAGGTATTTTTGAAAAATTGGATTTTTTGAAATTTTCGAAAATTAAAAATTGTTTTCAAAAATTCTGAAAAAATTTAAGAGTATTCTTCGACTAATTTTAAGCCATTTTTGTTCTTAGAAATTTTTTTCTCAAGTTTATAGTTTTAAAGAAACCGATAGATTAAGATTTTTATAAAATTTTTTCATTCTCGCCGCCATTTTGAAAAAACGCGTCGATGAATTTTTCTGAAAAAAATTCCTCTTAATGTTCGAGTGCCATGATCACCTCTGATCATTGTAAAAAGTTGATAGCTTTGCGGTATCATTGTGAAAAAAATTGCGAAAAAATTTTTTTTTCGAAAATTTTCACGTTTTTCACGTTTAAATCGGCCATATTTTTTGTTCTCGGTGTCTAATCGAAATTTTGAGCTCAGATTCTGAAAGAGCATCGAATTCCGCGTAGGAATAGAGGTATTGCATTATTTTTTTGGTCCGATAACATAATAAATAAACACGTTGAAAAGTTAGTAAAAATTCTGATCACCTCGGCGTTAATGGGTTAATTACAATCTATATGGACCTAACTCTGGGATGATATTATTATTAAAAATATTTTTTTTAATGCAAAAATGTGAAAAAACACGGTAGAAAAACATGCCATTGAGTTCAAACACCTCAAAAACATGCAATTTTCAACTTTTTTGATCACAATTAGGTTCATATTCTTAGGAAATATGTTGTTAATGAAAAAAGAAAATTGTAATGATTACAGATAAAAATTGTAACTTCAGGAATGCCCACCAGCAAAAAACTCGGATGGCGATCGTCCATGGACAGCAGCTTCTAACTCCACAATTTCCGGCGGAAATGACTTGAAAAAATTACAAAGCGTACTTCAAAACATGAATAAAATAACCTCTAAGTTTAAACAAATTCTGATTATTCCTTCCCTGTTAAAAAAATCTATGAAAAACACCAAAATTTCGGCCTCCTAAACTGGTTGCTCCCGTTAATCCGAATTTTTCACATATCCTCCAGTTCGTTTTTATAAATCTGTGGCTATGAATAGCGTACAATTTTTTGGATGAAACATAAGCCAGTTTTTAGGGTCCAGATCCCATACAAGAGCCGAAGCTAATTCGGAACTTTTTGCAATTACCTATGGGTAGTTGCAAACTGCCAGTAAACTATGGATAGTTGTAAAAACTGTCAGCAAATTATAAATTAAAATGTTTGAGGGAGTACGAAACAAGTATTAATCCGTATGTACAGTTGGATGCATGGAAAACGTTTTCAAAGAGTGAAAACACCCTTCAGAATAAGACATGTCAAGGGATCGGTTTGCAGTTTCAATAACATACACTCTACCGATTTCGATGAACAATAACCGAAAAATTTCGTATCTAAATCAATGAAAAGTGAAAGTGAAATTTTTCCACACCGTTCGACCGATTCGGCTGAATTTTGAACTGTGAATACAGATTAGGGGAACAATTGGGCTAATCCAAGGATTTTTCAAAATTTTTAAAAAAATTTTGCATTCTTGATTAACGTCGGATTAACGATGCAATTATTCATGACCAAATTAATAAATCATGTTCTCCATGGATTAGCCCAAGGGCAACATTTTGAAGAAACATTTTATGGGTTTTTTGCCATCCAAATTGATTGAGAACTGATGTGTCCGCGAAGACCGTCACATGGGGATGAGTTATCAAGGACGGGTATTTTGGAGATTATTGCCAATTATTGAATCAAACTCCAACTCAATACTTTAAGACAAGTTAACGATAGGTTTATTGAGAAAATTAAAATTGAAGGTACAAAGTCAAGGTTTGTTTGCCTCGAGACCAATCGTTCGGAATTTCGTCGTAGACTGCCGAATTTGGGCTTATCATGACTTTTAATAATTTGAGGGTTTTCCCACGTACTCTATCGATTTTACTCCCAACCAACGTTTATTGGTTCTCGATCGTTCGGTGGCGTGATGTCCCGTCAGCATTTTATGTTGCTCGCGCTCGCGGAGTCGATAAACTCACGCGCAGTGAATTGAGCAAAGATATTGAGCATTAACTGTTATTTCTGCTTGTTGCTATGCTTACTATATGATGATTTTTTCTGTTGCTATGCAGGATACGATAGAACTAACGAAAAAAATCAGTTTTAAATCTGTTTTCAAAAAAATTACTGACAATATACCGATATCGACCAAATGTAGTTCACCGAAATTCCATATGACGACACGAGCATCAATTCCCCATTTATCGATTTTTCACCACGAAAACTGTCTTTGCTCAGCATCCGTGATAGCCAAAGGGAAGAAGAAGTGCAGCAAAATTAAATTAGAAAGCAACATGCAAATTACTAGCCCACGTTAGGTGCACTTACTCTATGTATATGTGTGGGTGATCTGCGGATATTTATAGTCTCTTTATCGTCTCTACATATTAAGGCAGTCACCCCGTGTGATATGTGGAAAAAATCGAATTTTTTTTTTGAATAAATTGATTTCTATACATGTGTAGAATATGCTGGTAAAGTGATTTTCCAATATTCGAAGTCGTTGGAAAATTACAGCAGTTAGAAGACCAGGTGTTCGGAGCGCTTGGTCGAGAGGTCGGTATCTAAGTATCTAATGTACGTAGGTGATGGTAGGTGATAAGTATCTAACGCACGTAGGTGATGGAGATAGTAAATCATTTAACGGAATTTTAAATGCCGAACCATACGGAGATACCTTAGTATCAAAATAAGAATGCGTGGGTCATGTAGAGAAAAGAATGGGGACGCGACTCCGTAATACAAAAAAAAAGTAATAAAGGAATCGGTGGAAAAAGCACAAGATCATCAACGAAATGACAAAGTTCTACGGATTAGCAATTCGTCGACATTCAGATTCTGTTGAAGAAATGAAAAAAGAAGTTTGGGCCACTTTCTTTCATAAAAGTTCGTCAGATGAAAATCCTCAGCATCAAAACTGTCCAGAGGGCAAAGACAGCTGGTACAAATGGCGGCAGACTGAAGCTAAGAATGAATCTCTAAATTCATTGATCTGGACTTTCACTCCAAAACATCTTCACTCCGGCGCCAAAATCGTTGAGATTGCAACATTTTTGACTGCGATTATCTTCAACGAAGGATTTTAAGGAGTCATAAAACCATTGGCGGCAATGAGATGTCCAATTGGCCACGAAGCGCATGTTTACGTGCACCGCCGTGATGAAGCACGTATCGCTCGCTCCGAGCGGCGCGTGAGCGATGTCGTGAAACAAGCCAGGATTTAAGCAAGAGCGCAGCAAGCAGCTTTAAGGGACTTCCAAGAGGAAGAAGAAGGAATTCTCTATGGACCAGGTATAGCAGATTAATGGTGAGTAAAAATTTCATAATTTAAATCATATTTGAACTTTTAAACGCGTTTTTCTTAAAACTGCGTTTTTATAACTGGCCTCCACGATATCTCAAAAACGGTTTGACCGGTTGCTTTGAAATTTTAATGGTAGATTCAGCACATGTATAGTCAACGATTAAACTAAAATAATGCAAAAATTCGGAGCCGTTTTTTTTTATAACAAAATAATCGAAAAAAATCATGAAATTTTGAAAATCATTTTTTAAAAACATGTCAATTATTCAATTTTCAATATTTTCGAATGATTCTAGTTCATTCGATAGCCACAGCTTCACAAATTAAAATGCCGTATGGTTTTTTGATTTCAGATAAGCCAATCAACCGGAATCATGGAAAAAGTCGACAAACTTTTTTTCGACATGGGTGCCTTTGGAGTGGTGCAACACACATTGTGATGAAGATTTTGGTCTGAAAATATTCTGACTTACTGTTGAAATATCAATAAATATATAGTAAAAAGTTCAAATGTTTATATTTTTATTGTTCGTCAAAAAAAATCCAATTCAATTATTAATTTTTATTAAAATATTACACTGAGAAAAAAATGTTGTTGACCGAAACAAATTTCATTTCTCTCGACCAAAATATTTAGTTCGATACGAGCAACAAAATATTTTTCAGATAAGACAAAATAATTTGTGAATGCTGAAACAAGTTATTAGCCGAACCAACAAAACTTTGGTACAGCCAAACAAATTAATGTTAATATAACAAAATATCATCCAAATAAACTAATTCATTTATTCGTCCTAACGATTACCGTTTAGTCAATTTGGTAATTGAAATTCAAACAAATATTTTATTAAAGCAACTAAAAAGTATGCGTAAGCAAATAATATAATTAGTACCAGTTGTTCGAACAAAATCATTTGGCTCCGGTGATTTAGTTGATTCATCTACAAGAAATTTTCATGATTTAGTTCAATAAACTAAATCATTTATCATTTAACAAAAAAATTGTTGGATCCACCAATTTTTCGTAAAACAAAATGGAATTAGTTCGATGAACAAATTTTTTTTTCTCAGTGTAACTTTTTATTATTCATTTTTAAATTTACTTATTCATCGTCTGAAATTATGATGTGGAAAATTTTATAAAACAAATGCGGTGCAGCAGAATCAGCACTGGGATGGATGACTACTTGGCCATTTACCTATTCGCAGTTATGCGCGAGTTGCTTTACCCAGAATTTCTGTTTTCGACTTAATACATTCATTCATTTACTGCCACTATTTATGTATTCACTCGTACAACACTCGATCCCTAGCAGATCGGGACACCCGCGAATTGCATGTGAATGCACTGTAAAAAAAATTTAAACCAAACAAAATTTACTTCAGCCAAGTAAATGATTTATTTGTATATTATCCAGTAATTCAGAATTCAGATGAAGTAAATATATCATTGATCGAAACATCATGGATAGTAAAAGCAAATACAGAATTATTTAGAGGGTAAATATTCAGTATCGCGGCACCACCTATAATGGGCCTGAATTTTTTTCATGTATGCGTTATGACTCGAAAACATTGTAATTAGTCATGTTATGTTGGCGCATGATGTTATTGAGCAAAAAAAATATATATTCATATCTTTTATCATTGTGCTAGACTGTTTTGAAATTGAGTGATGGCATTGGCAAAAACGTGTATGCGCGTGCTATGTGACGGATGTGCCCGGCGAAAAAGAAAATCGGCAATGTAACCACTCATGTGATAATCTCGTCTTCCAAATTTTGGGATCGTACCACGAGCATCGCGCCATACGCGCTCAATATTTTGTGTGCACGCTCCCTTATCTGGATCGACGAAATTCATCGAGTGGTTTATCGTCAAATGTTTATATCCTGCAAATCATAATACATACATAAATATATGTACACACACACACGCACGCACGCACGCACGCACGCACGCACGCACGCACGCACGCACGCACGCACGCACGCACGCACGCACGCACGCACGCACGCACGCACGCACGCACGCACGCACGCACGCACGCACGCACGCACGCACGCACGCACGCACGCACGCACGCACGCACGCACGCACGCACGCACGCACGCACGCACGCACGCACGCACGCACGCACGCACGCACGCACGCACGCACGCACGCACGCACGCACGCACGCACGCACGCACGCACGCACGCACGCACGCACGCACGCACGCACGCACGCACGCACGCACGCACGCACGCACGCACGCACGCACGCACGCACGCACACACGCACACACACACACACGCACGCACGCACGCACGCACACACACACACACACACACACACACACACTGACGCACGCACACACACACGCATGTGTGTAGCATAGACACTATAAAAACACCACGTTATGTGTAAACTTTCGATGTACCTTCCTCGTCAAGACAATTGTACGACTTCCAATAGTCGGACATGATGGTGGTTCCCGGCTTTATTCGGCGCTTGATAATTTCAAGCAAAGTCGACGCCGAACGATCATCGACTTTTTCAAGAAATATCAATTTCGAATCGCGCTCGAATCCACCAAAAATCCATTGTCCGTCAATGATTCGCCCACGATTATACTTCCTTTTGCCAAATTTAGCCTCATCAATTTCAACAATCTTTCCCGGCTCACCCAATTGATAATTTGTTTCGGAGATGCACCAATTCTCCAAAACTTCCTGAATAAAATGTGACCAATCGCACACCGTTGCCGAACCCAAACTTAATTCTTTCACTAAAAATTCTTGGTGGGGTGGATTGCATATCAAATACAGCGATGCAAAAAGAAAAGTCTTTTCGGACGACAACCTCGTGCCGTGTAACCAAGTGCTCGTTCACACAGATTGTTTAAAATTGCACTGGTTTTGGGCAATTTTTTATTTACACATTTTCGCTGTCGTTTTCGGCACCGCCACCACTTCCCGTCCGCAGTTAAATATGCATCCGCACCACATTTACTGCATTTAACTGCACTTTCTAATATATTATGCTGACGTAAAAAATTTTCGGTTTTTTCGCGGTCTTTGAAAATTTCAAACGACATAGCTAAGGTGATTGAGCAACCCTCGCAAACCATAATGATGAACTAATTTACAAATATTCGTAATCTTTCCATTTCGTTCATATTTAGTGTATTATGCTTGATTTGTGTAGGTTTGTTTCGTGTTGTGTAAGTCGTCTGAGTGCTTTGTTTTATTTACATCATCATACTTACTGGTGTGGCATTTGTACTTGACGATATACCGAAGAAAATATTCACAATATATCGAAAATTCGAGGTGCGTATATTCATAGGAAAAAAGTATAAATATATTTTTTTTTTGCTCAATAAGCTCATGCGCCATCTTAATAAGACTAGTAATGATGTTCTGAAATCATGACACATCTATAAAAAAAATGTACGACCCGATTTTGGGTGATGCCGCGATACTGAATATTTACCTAAATGACAATTTAAATAGACTCTCAAAATCATTAAGAAGAATATGTACGATTAATGAACGAGAATATACGGGTTAATGGAAACAATTAAGGGGTTACCCCCACTTGTAGCGCAAAAAAAAGGCCTCTTTCATGAATTTTTTTAAAGAAAACTACAAAACTTTTTTAATCGATCACTATATCATCTTAAAGAACACATCTTGAAGAACTTTCAGTAATTTTTTTATTGAAAAATATTACATTGTTTAGTGGAAAATGGCCATCAATGAAATAATGTTTTTATTTGTACAGTTTGCGGTGACCAACATTGTGGCGAAGTGGATCATCTGAAACAAAAAATGTGGATGGATTTAGTCAAATATAAGTATAAACTAGTCTTTAATCGCAGGATTTAAAAAAATATTCATTTTTCAAAAAATGGCGGACAGTCAAAGTTAATGGTTCGATTTTAACGAAAAAAACGGCCGTTTTTTGGCTATAAAACGGTCATTTTTTTCGAAACAAAAAATCGAAAGATTAAAGACTACATTTTTATGTATTAAATAAGCCTGCAAAATTTCAAGAAGATCGGTTCATTAGTGTTCGAGTAATCTTGGTCACCGACTTCAGAAATGCCATTTCGAGAAAAACGCGTTTAAAATTTTCAATTTCAGTTTACACGAAGAAAATAATTTTTTTTGTAAACTTACATAGAGTCATCTATTCCGGGTCCATACAGAAGTTCTTCCGCCGACGATGCCGCTTGCAAAACGGAAATTTGGTGTTGCCTTCGTAACATTCTTCCCTCACGAGTGCTCTCGGCCGCACGTCTCTCTGCCAGTGCAATCCGTGCTTCGTCCATTTTATCAGCGTATTCGTGCGCGTTGTGTCCACAGCTCACTCCGATTGAGTTCAAATAAAATAATAATGATCTTGAACCTTCGTTGAATAGTCCAACGGCAATATAAGCTACTAAATTTACAAAAAAGTTTACTCCACTCGAGACGATTTTTGGGCTGATTTTCCAAATAAGTTAATTGAAGCTTTCGTTGTTATTTTGATTGAAGCCACCGACGCATCTTTCGAGTAAAGTTTCTTTACTCAGATCGTTGTATATAGGTCTGATGGCATCCAATACATTTGATGGAAGTGGTCTGTAATCGTGTTGGAAAGCCTCGTTTCTCGCCTGAGCTCGTTAATATGAACACCACGATTCTTCACCGGTTGGACATCTCTTATGGTGTGGATTTGCATCGGTTGAACTGTAATGATCGAAGGTCGCCCATATTGTCTCATGCATATCGTGAACAGAAGCAGAATGGCGTCGAATAGCAAGTCCATAGTACACAGTGAGCTTGTCAATAAATTTTCCTGTCAGCTTTCCTTTACCACCAAGCTTTTTGTTTTTTTTTTTACTAAATTATGAAGGCGGGATCCCATACGCTTTTGGACGTGTCCGATGCATTCTTTTTTTATAACTTCTACGTCGTCATAAGGATGAGAATTTACTAGCCCAGTGTATGTCTTCGAATCTCCGTCTCCAATATAGTAACGGTACAGGACATTATATTTTGCTATTGGACGCTTGAAGATTTCGATAATAGAGTCCACCTCCATTTTTCCCGAGGAGCCTTCGTGATTTGCACTGCAGTTATCTTCGTGTGTTTCGTACCATTCTTCGTATTCCGCATCATTTAGTTTATGTTTCCACGATTCACAGATTTTACAAAACGCACTTTTTACCACAAGATCAAGTACTTTTCCACTGTAGTAGCCTATGACTGATGTAACTCCGAACAACGACGTATATCCTCGCTTCCTCCAGGATCCATCTCCGGAAACTGTTAATTTAGAAGTTGCATCGCCTGCTGCATTAGGTGTATTTTCAATTTCTTCTCGTACGGCTTTTTTAAATATTACATCTGCACATGTTTTCACAGACTCATAAATACTTTTTAAAATTATTGAAAATGTAGTCTCGGTAAGAAACCTTGGCATGTCCATAAGTCCGCAAAATTTTAGTGCTCCAGCCAATCCTATGCCGAGAACTTGTATAGTGAATATAAATCGACGATTTATTTCATACGAATGTGCCACAAAAGGAGAAGATGGTATCAAATTATCTGCACATAAGTCACATTTCACAACGACTTTGAAGCCTAGTCCTCTTGCATTTGCAGTTTCAAATTTAATATTTCCATTACACGTTTTGCACGTCACTAAACTTGAAATAGCAGCAAACACAACACAAAAGTTTAAAATGCGATATTCAATATTAAGATTTTGATTCACAGTCATATCAATATTATCTTTCAGTTTCTTCGCAGATATATATTATATTTTTGGTATATGTGACCTTCGGATAAATGATACCTATGTGTTGAGAGGAATCCTCAACCATAGGAGCGATGTAGAAGGATATTGAAATAAATATTATTTCGATGATATTTTGTTTAATACAAAATATATAATATTTATTTACTATTTATTACATTTTTAGTTATTACACTTGTATTTTAACACGAAATACGATTTATATTAAGAGTTAAGGATTTTGAAACTTTGATGATCGAAGTTAGCGATTGGATTACAATTTTAATTGGAAGGATTCGAGAGACGATTAGCACTTGTTTTATTTTCGACCGCTGACTTTATATTAAGAGTCGCGGTAGCGACTCGGGACAAGTACATTTACGAAGCGAGTCGCAAAAGATACTTTTACCAGAAGGACCGTGATTCTACTTGTTCTCAAAAATTGTTTCTTTAATATAAACTAAATTACAGCCTTTTGGAGGTTCATTTAAATTCAAGTATTTTTTATTTTTTTTCTCTTTCGATCGCGATTAATCAAAACCTCGTAGCTTAAGGGATCTACCCTAATTAGAATTTTCAAAAAATCGATTTTTTTTTGCATTTTTCGAAAGTATACATATTTAAAAGTATCATACTAAAATTTTATGATGATCCTAGCAGTCTACGTGTACTTTTGAGGGACGCTCACTTTGTTACCTGAGCGCGTTAGGGTACGCACCGCTCGGAGCGGTACTTATTCTTCGAAGGAGACCTCTACATTAGAATTTTCGAAGCAAGAAGTAACTAGAATCCAAGAAAACGTTCTCTCTACATTAGTCGTGTTTGAAATTTTCAACCGTCAACATCTGTGCTCGTGATTGCCGAAATGGAAAAGAAGACGGTGCATCAATCTGCCAACTGGAGACGCGAAAAAGAAAAAAACCATCGTTAAAAAAGTTCCGGTTGTAAAAACGCAGGATTTAACGATCAAATTAATGAAAAAACTGTCAAAAAACTATGGTTTAGCAATTCAAAGACATTCCGATTCCGTGGAAGAAATGCGCAAGGAGATCTGGGCAGGATTTTATCATAAGATTTCCACTGATAGCAATCCACAGCATTGGTACTGTTCTGAATCCTGGTGTAAACACAAGAAAGCTGTAAAAAATAATTCTGTTCATAAGTTCAAACATCCTCCTGCTTTCGCTAAAGATGTTCAAGAAGTTTTAAAACCGATCTACGATGATTTGACAACACAAGAACTACTTGAAAGATGCCTCGGCCGAAACACGCAGAATAATAACGAATCTTTCAACAACTGCGTCTGGTCAATGGCTCCCAAACACATATTTAGCGGAAAAAAAATTGTTGAAATAGCGTGTCGAACAGCTTCTTGTATTTTTAACGAGGGATTACAGCCAGTATTAAAAATCTTGGAAGTAATGGGCGTCAAAATCGGCCCGACCGCCGTGCAGTTCGTCGCTGACCGTGACAGAACACGTATACAAGTTGCGAACCGCCGCAGCAGCGATGCCTCTAAGGAAACCAGAACGAAACGAAGGCAGGCTATTTTGGATGAGAATGGGCACTATGAAGAAACTGAAGGCATAATGTATAGTGCAGGCATCGCTGATTAGACGTAAGTAAGATTTTTTCACGATTTTTCGTTAAAGAAAACTTTAAACGCGTTTTTCTCAAAATGACGTTTTTGGACGGCTTGTTGATAAAATCTCCGAAACTATTCAACTGACCCTCACCAAAATTTTACCACATGTTCTTTATGACTATAGCTATAGCGCATATCATACGAATTTTGAAATTTTGAGTGTAACTATTTTTTTTTCAAAAAACAATGAAAAAAACGTGATTTTTCGTAGTTTTTGAAAAAATGGCCGCCGTTTTGTCATTTTTGAAAAAATCAAAAAACGTATGATATGCGCTATAGCCTGTAACGTGGTGGCACACCACGTTACGAGAGCGATTCGAATTAAGTGTGGCAGGCAGTCTGGATAGCTCAGTTGGGAGAGCACTCGAATGGCAATCGAGAGGTCCCGGGTTCGAACCCCGGTTCAGTCCCTGCCGCATTTTTTTCGGATCGTTCCTCCTATCCCGTTTTTCCCCGTCATAAAACTGGCGCCCAACGTGGGGCCAATTGTAACGTGGTGGAATACCACGTTACGAGGACGATTCGGATTAAGTATGGCAAGCGGCCTGGATAGCTCAGTTGAGAGAGCACTCGACCGGCAATCGAGAGGTCCCGGGTTCGAACCCCGGTTCAGTCCCTGCCGCATTTTTTCCGAATCGTTCCTCCTATCCCGCTTTTTCTCCGTCATAAAACTGGCGCCCAACAGAGGGCCACGGCCTCCGAACAACCACGACTAAATTTATTTAAAAATTTGCCACGGTTGCCGTGGAACCTTCCCCAGCTCCCCGCCCCAAACCAAGCTAGCCCTGCCCCTCCCCCACGGCCCATTCGACCCATATCACCCCGTCCCTCAGACAATCCCAGTCTGTAGTACCCCTTGAATCCCCAGTTCCGTAAGGAGAGTACGAGTTGACCCATCGGAGACGGAATCAACTCTGGTGGGGGGGATTGTAATGTGGTGGCACACCACGTTACGGGAGCGATTCGAATTAAGTGTGGCAGGCGGCCTGGATAGCTCAGTTGGGAGAGCACTCGACCGGCAATCGAGAGGTCCCGGGTTCGAACCCCGGTTCAGTCCCTGCCGCATTTTTTTCGGATCGTTCCTCCTATCCCGTTTTTCCCCGTCATAAGTCATTTACCTAATAAATCTAAAACCATTTTTTTCCCCAGATCATCCATTCCAGAGATTTCATCAACGGCGCACACCCATCTTTTTTTTGGACCTGCCTTCTCCCCCAATTTTGTGTACAAAAACTGAGTGAAATAAATATGAAAAAAAAAATTTTTGTGTGTTTTAAGAGTATATTTTTTAGGCCTAACACTTTTTATATCCATATTTATAATTTATACCGGTCAAAAAAATTCGTGAAAATAGTATTTTTTTTGCCCGTCTAATTAGGGTAGACCCCTTAAATAGTATCAAAAATATTAATATTTTTTTTTTCGTTGTGCCGAAAAATTGAGCATTTTTTCGCACACATTTTGATGCGCAACTGTCTTTTTCGTAGTCGCTGTCTAGTGACACTAGTGATATTGGTAAAACTCCGGTAATATTCAATCGATCGTTGGATATGACAGCTAACCGACAACCGTAATATATTGTTGAACAGTCATGAGATTATAAAGATCGCGGTTAGTTTTGATTGACTTTTGGTTACAGTGACTTTTATTATAATAAGAAAGTGATAGTGCGAAAATAATAAAGTGCAATTCATTTCAATCATCTTTCGAACAGTGCTTGAACAAATATGTATTTTTTATTATTGTTAGGCCTGTAATTTTTATTTTCCACATATAACTCTACAACGGAGTCGAAAACGATATCTTTTCTCTTTTACCATAAAATGTTCCTCGAATGCAATAATAAGGTTTATTTAGAAACCATTCTCTGTTTTTTTTTTATAGCTAAGAGAATGGTGTATGATAAACTCGTATTCGATGATTATTTAATATCTTTGTCGTAAGGTTATAAAGATCGCGGTCAGTTTCAACTTTGGGTTAAAGTGACTTATATATATAGATAGAAGAGTGATAATGCAAAAATAAAGTGTAATTCAATAAATAAACTTTTACATAGTGCCTAAATAAATAATTTTTTTTTATTAACCCTAGCCCCAACAATCCATTTTTTTAAACGTAAACTCTAGAACGGAGTTGAAAACGGTGCCTCTTCTCTTTTACCATAAAATGTCCCTTGCATGCAATAATAACGGTTATTTGTAAACTACTCTCTTCGTTTTTATATAACTGAGAGAATGGTGTATGATACCACCCTAGGTTTGAATTATATATGATTTTGAATCACCCTAGAATGGTAGAGACCTAAAATCACAAAAGATGCTAATTCAAATTCGACCAAAAATGAAGTCTAAACTGTACAAAAATAAATTAAAACTATAAAAGCATTAATAGTGAAGAACATTAAAGCCTATTAACCTCTATTAAAAAATCTTCCAATTAATCAAAAATATGAATGTGCTACAGTACAGTAGTTCTACGCAAAAAGAACAAGATTAAACAATTAGAATGAAAAAAAATTCAGATACAACAAAAAATTTCAAAAGAAAAAAATTAGATTGAAAAAAAAATTTCGGCCGAAGTACTTGGCGAGTTTGTAATCATGAATGAATTAAGCAAATTGAATTAAATTAAGCACATTGTATAGATTAATCAAAAAAACTAAATAATAATTTTTAAAATAAAAAAAAAAATTATTATTGTTAAAAAATAGTCTTAGAGTAGTTCGCTGATTTCTTATTGCTAAATGTACACAATGTATTATGCATAATTGATAAACATTATTAAAATAGCAAAAATCCCCACCCGGGGAAAAAAACTTGGACAAGTACATTGGTGGTCCCTCGTTTCCCTATGATATCACAAAAAATTCAAAACCCCACTTAATTTTTTTTTTTTAATCTTTACTAATTTTATTCATATCCCGGAGGGAAACCAACCATATAGATCACAAAATATCCGGCCAAAAAACCAGACTTCACAATAAATGTTACTTTGAATTTATTTCCACAGAACAAAACAAGAATCAAAACATTACAAAATCAGCGTTATCAAGATGAGAAAAATACCACTTATAATTGGTGTGTAAGAAGTATCAATAGTCTAGAAAAAAATGAAAAAAGGTCGACATCTAAGTTACGTGCAACAGTAAAATTTATGATATCAGTACTAGGACAAGTATTTCTTTGGTGACTGAGAAGATATCAATATGGACGTACCGGCAACGTAGGGCATGCAGTTGGTGCATTGCTTCTGATCTCCTAAGTCAAGTAGCTACTTTTGTTTTGGCTATGGCGCGACCAATGTTGCCAAATAGTATTTACTTTTATGACCTAATGAAACAACATTGCCCGCGCCGTGGCTAAAATAACGAAAAACAAGCAGGAACAGGAAGTTTCGCATAAGATCCCATGCTTTTGTAATGTTAAAAAAAAACTTTAATTTATGTCTGTACATGATAGCACAGTTTTGTTTGATTGGTAATAATTTGATGAACGTTCACCACCGTACGTTGAGCGTATACGCACAGAGTACTTGTCCGGCCCATAACTTTTTATTAAAATTGCTCATTCAAGTGAAAATCAAATTGGAGGTGCTTTTCGTTGCACGCGTTGCTTTTCGCCGTCAGAAATTTATAAGAAAATCAATTCTTCTGCGAATTGCAGAATGGCCTTGTATGATACGCAACATTCAACGTCGATTCAATCGGAATTAAATGGTGTTCGTAGTCATCATAAAATTACATTAACATAAGGTGCAGCCAGTTATGAAATTTCTGAAGATGCGACTCAGTAAACCATTGCCAGCAATATGTAACGTATCATACTTTTGAAAACTACTATTACCAGCAATGAAAGTTATTATACTTTGGAAAGCTACTATTTATTAGAAGAAGATCTAAGTAACCACTGGTGAATGGTCAAAAGATCAATGCAGGCTATGAATGCACCATCAAATTTGTATCCAAAGTTTTAAGATCACGCAAATTTCACACAAAATAATCCCCCTCCGTTCGTTTCATTTTGACATTCTTGGACGCCAGCTATCAAAATAGCCCTTTATGTTTTGAAAATGAGAATTTAAATCGTTATGCGGGATTAATCACAAAAAAATAAAAATTAAATAAGACAATACTAACAATGAAAAAGTGCGTATTTATAACCCTTGATTTTTGAGAGAGACCCCTGATTTTTACTGGAATGAGCAATTTTAATAAAAAGTTATGGGCCGGACAAGTACTCTGTGCATATACGCTCAACGTACGGTGGTGAACGTTCATCAAATTATTACCAATCAAACAAAACTGTGCTATCATATACAGACATAAACTAAAGTTTTTTTTTTAACATTACAAAAGCACGGGATCTTATGCGAAACTTCCTGTTCCTGCATGTTTTTCGTTCTTTTAGCCACGGCGCAGGCAATGTTGTTTCATTAGGTCATATAAGTAAATACTATTTGGCAACATTGGTCGCGCCATAGCCAAAACAAAAGTAGCTACTCGACTTAGGAGATCCCAGAAGCAATGCACCAACTGCATGCCCTACGTTGCCGGTACGTCCATATTGATATCTTCTCAGTCACCAAAGAAATACTTGTCCTAGTACTGATATCATAAATTTTACTGCGGCACGTAACTTAGATGGTGACCTTTTTCATTTTCTTCTAGACTATTGATACTTCATACACACCAACTATAAGTGGTATTTTTCTCATCTTGATAACGCTGATTTTTTAATGTTTTGATTCTTGTTTTGTTCTGTGGAAAAAAAATTCAAAGTAACGTTTATCATGAAGTCTGGTTTTTTGGCCGGATATTTCGTAATCTATATAGTTGGTTTCCCTCCGGGATATGAATAAAATTAGTAAACATCAAAAAAAAAAAATTAAGTGGGGTTTTGATTTTTTGTGATATCATAGGGAAACGAGGGACCACCAATGTACTTGTCCAGGTTTTTTCCCCCCGAGAGGGGATTTTTGCTATTTGATATCACTTCTTTTTACTATAGTATTTTCATATATTTCGCTTTATATAGACTCCAATAGAGTATGTATATAACAAAAAAACTTACAAGGTGTTTGCGTAATTACATCATCGATTTATTTCAATGTCAGGAATCAGTACTGCTCACACTACTAATTCGACATAAGAGAATGAGACAGATTTTCTCCCATAAATTCATTGTTATTGAGGTTTTTTAAATATAGCAGCGTTTCGTTCCTGTGATAAGAAAAAAGTTATAATGTTTTCAAAAGAGTTAACTACAGACTCGAAGTATTTTCGAGATGTTAGTAATTCGTTGATAGGTTATTATTCGATTATAGCTTAGCAGGAAAGTGTTATAGAAGAGGCCTCAAGTACCAGTATTTCCCTAAGGCAAAATTTCAGAAAATTAAATACTTTATCATTAGCTTTCAAGTTGTGTATTAGAATAAGGCATTTATGGGCGAAAAGGCAGCGAGGATATTAGCAATTTCGGTCTAAGCTATAAATAGATAATTATATTTAACTTTACTGTCAGGAGCCTCAGAATTATTATTCTTTTAAAGATGAAATGACGGAAGAATATGACGCATCGTCCTTGATTTACAAATTGTTTTATAAAACATAGAAAAAAATGAGATTAAAAAAAAATTCGGCCGAAGTACTTGACGAATATTTTTTCACTTAATTTACATAATGTATCGGTCATGGTGACAACCTCGCCAAGTACTTCAGCCGAAATTCTTTTTCATCTAATTTTTTTTCGTTTGCAATCTTTTTTTGCTTCACACTCTTATTGATACAGAGTTGTTATTTTCATTCTGGTAGGTAAAACAACTGCATTGTCGAACTTGATTCTTTTCTCTATCAACATTTAACATTATTTGAAGATTTTATGTCACACGATAAAGCCTCCCGTACTTGGCCACATATATTTTAGTATAGCTCAATTTATTTTATTACTTTTTGCGAAACCCCACCTTAGCTTTTCGCGAGGATTAACTCATTTTGTTTTGTGTGATTTGAATTTATTTGATACATTTTTTGAGAGTGGTCACTTTTCTTACTTATTGATAGGATTTGATTTTCTCAGGGATTTTTGGGAGAAATGGTTTTGCAGTGTATGTATATTCGTGGAAAAATATGGGAACGGCGGTCAACAAATGTACTTGTCCAGGTTTTTTCCGCGAAGGGGATTTTTATGCATGATATGATTCGTTTTTTCTCGTTCTTTTCAAACATCTCGCTTTATATAGATTAGACAAAGGTTACATTCGGAAATTATCGCTTTTTCATTTCCAAACCCTGACCCCTTCTACTTCGAGTCTGGTTTTTTTCTCCATGAAATAAAGGGACACGTGTTTTGGAATTTTCAATTTGGCATTTTTTTTATTCTCGAGCCAGTCAAATTGTTTTGACATTTCGCTTTACCTTTCTTTGAATCAGACTAAAATAAGTCGGGAACTGGGAGTCCGATACAAAAATTTACAAAGCCTTTGTGGGCAAGATTAGAGTAGTCAGAACTCTTCCATAGAATTTGTAGCAATTTGAATTTGTGTTTATCAAAGAAACATATTAAATAGCAGTATCTTCTTGTTATATTTGTATGAAAAGTGAAAAAACATACTGCACTGTAAGCCCAACAAAGTTCAGAAAATTTGGATGTATCTATTGCGTTCCGAGGACAGAAATTTTAATCCCATCCAAAAATGAGCAGCAGAAGACTTTTGGTAATAAATTTTTCAATTCATAATGCCACAATCAGAGACAGAAAGTGGAAATACTTGCCGCACATGTCGCTTCACAAAATGTTAAAAGTTTGTAAGTATCGGCTACATTCCCATGATACAAATTTTGATACAAATTTTGATATTTATAACAATAATGGCCGTGAAAGCCCCAAACCTAGAACTTACAGATATTTTAATATTATCTTTGAATATTGAAAAGTTCAGAAAATATGTTATGGATATTTTAAAACAATAAATTCAACTAAGCGGGCAAACTTAGATCAGTACTGTGCCGAAGAAAATGGATCGAGTTGAGTTATACCAGTTACATTATCTTCGTGCAAATTTTCGTACCATCACAACCAGAGCATCCGTAGAGCAAATCTTTTAGAAAATATTTTTCAATTCGTTATGCCATAATAGGAGCCAAAAAGTAAAAATACTGAGCACACATGTTGCTCCAGGAAATTTCCAAAGTTTGCAAGTATACGTTGCCTTCCAATGAAATGAATTTTTATACTTCCAGAAAAAAAGGAACCAAAGACTTTCTGACAATTTTTTGAATTAATTATGCCACAACTCAAGCATACCACACATTGGGCTCAATAAAGTTTATGAATTTTGCATGTAGCCATTCCTTTTCGAAGCCAAATTTTAATCCCATCCAAAAATGAGCAACCGAAGAATTTTCATAATAAAATGTTCAAGTCCTAATAATGCCACTATTCGAGCCAAAAAGTGGAAATATTGGGCACACTTGTCACTTCACAGATATTTCAAAGTCTGTACGTATCTGTTGCAATTCAATGATACAAATTTTGATAATATCAGTAAAAACACATCCTTCCTGAAACTTCCTGAAACAATTTTTCAAAATTTATTATGCTACAACTAAAGTGGGGAAGTGATAAAATATAGCTCAATAGAGCCAAATGAAATTCTGAAATTTTGCATATATTCATGGCGTTCCGAAGACAATAATTTTGATCCCATTGACAAATGAGCAACCGCAGAATTTTCATAACAAAATTTTTTATTCATAATCCAAAAATCGGAGCCAAAATGTGGAAATACTTGGTACATTTGTTACTTTATAGAATTTTCAAAATCTGTAGGTATCTGTTGCAATCCAAGGATACAAATTTTGATACTATCAGTAAAAAAACATCAGAAGACTTCCTCAAACAATTTTTCAAAATTCATTATGCTACAACTAAATTAGGGATTTGAAAAAAGGTAGCGCACATTGGGCCTAACAAAATTCTGAAATTTTGCATGTATCCGTGGCATTCTGAAGCCAGCAATTCTTAACCCATCGACAAATGAGTAGTCGAAGAATTTTCATAACAAAATTCTCAATTCCTAATGCCATAATCGAAACCATAAAGGGAAAATACTTGGCACATCTGTCGCTTGACAGAATTTTCAAAGTCTGTAGGTATTCATTACAATTCAATTATACAAATTTTGATAATATCAGTGAAAACACATCGGAAGACTTCCTAAAACAATTTTTCAAAATTCATAATGTTTCAACTAAAGTGGGGAAGTGAAAAAATATAGCACATAATGAGCCAAACAAAATTCTGAAATTTTGCATATATTCATGGCGTTCCGAAGACAATAATTTTGATCCCATCGACAAATGAGCAACCGAAGAATTTTCATAACAAAATTTTCAACTCATAATGCTAAAATCGGAGGCAAAAAGTAGAAATACTTTGTACATTTGTCGCTTCACATAATTTCCAAAGTCTGTAGGCATTCATTGCAATCCAAAGATATAAATTTTGATAATGTCAGAAAAAACATATCGGAAGACTTTCTGAAATAATTTTTTACAATTCATTATACTACAACTAAAGCGGGGATGTGAAAAAATGTAGAGCATATTGAGCCAAACAAAATTCTGAAATATTGCATATATTGTAACGGGACAGCGCGCGCTGCCCGTTAACAAGACCACACGTGGGCGCAGGAGGTACCGCTCGACGCTGGCTCCGACTCCCTATATATCGATCGGCCATATTGGCGCTCGATCTTCTCTCTCGCTGGGCATGTCTTCACATCGATCCCGCTATCATGCGGTGAGCGACACGCCTTATTCGCGATGGCCGAGGTTCACGACGTTCTCGCGCCCCACCTTCCTCTCACGTCACCTCGAGAGAGACAGCCTACGGTCAACGAGTGAGCACACACCTCTGTCTGTTCAGAGACTTCTGTTACCTCCTTTCACTCGATAATCGCCTGATCATCGCGACTCGAGCTGGTCTTCTCAATATTCTCCATTTCTGAATTATTAATAATGATTTTCCCACCAATTCGGGTGTCCACCTCCATCGGACCAGGATGAATCTCCCTCTACACTGTAGAAGATCCCTATTTGTCACCACTCTGAGTAATCAGAGAAGGGATACTTCTCCTCAAGCCATCAAACATTATTTAAGGGCGTGCACGGGAGACTCGTCACTCATTTTTCTAATTTTCTCAATCTCAAATTATTTGAAAGACTGAGTCACTTCTGGACACATCGAGCATGACTTCAATCCTTAATTGAGCCTTACTCCATCGTAAATTCCTCCTGAGATCGTGAGTAGGACTCTAATTTCTTTGGGACGTCCCAGTATTGCACTGGCTTCCGACCTTAGAAATTAGACTGTTTAATGGGTGACGCTAGGTAGGCTTCGCGTTTTTTATCAATTAAATTCTCACCGATAATCAACCTCGCACGCGTTCAAAGCGCCATTTACCATGTCGACATAAAACATTCTCCGAACTTACGACAAAGAAGGACTAAGGTCACGAAATGGGAAATTTATACCATTAAATAAACCCTTATTTCATTTCCGGTCCACCGGAACTTCAGGCTCTAGCTTCGGCAACTAGAGAACTAAAAGAACTCCACACGTTCTTAAGAGCCATGAGATAATCTCAATCGTTACACTCTGTCGTTTTTATCGCATTTTTTTTGTTGTATTCAGCTTCTCTGAATTTTAAGTTATCTATCCTCAGCACGTAGATAACTCATGAGCCAAGGCTCGCTGTTCTAAAATTTATGATTCTCTCTTATCTAAGATTTATTTGCACAAACCAGCTTCTCTGATTCTTTAAGAATCGTCAAACTCGATCCATGATAATAGCCAACCCATTTGATACCAGAAATCACCAACATTGTTCGGCAAACGCTAATCGAACACGGGAACAAACTCCACCTATAGAGCATCAGTAAATTCAAATCGATCAATTCAACTCGATCGTTCTAAATCAACTCGCTTCGGTTCAACCCTGTTACTGTTGGCAATTTCTCTATCAACTCACACACTTGTTCGTGCGATTCGACACCAACAACCACTTGTTCGTGCGATTCGACACCAACAACCACTTGTTGGTGTCGAATCGCACGAACAAGTGTGTGAGTTGATAGAGAAATTGCCAACAGTAACAGGGTTGAACCGAAGCGAGTTGATTTAGAACGATCGAGTTGAATTGATCGATTTGAATTTACTGATGCTCTATAGGTGGAGTTTGTAGGTGGACTGATTTTGGAGTCTATAGGTGGACTGATTTTGGTGCAGAAGAAAATCGGTGCTACAATTTCACTTCTATTAAAACATTACATAAATTGTTCCTCAGATAAAATATCATTTTGGTTTCACGCGCCTCACGCATCAAATTCTATCTCAGCGCTTCACGCACACCTACTCTATGTCACATGCTTACAATACACACTCAGCGCCTCACGCATAAGATTGCTGTTCACGACTATCAGTGTCTCGAAGAGCAAGACAGAGTACGGGATAGAGAGAGACGGAGTGTCACAAGCCGCGCGCTTGCCGCGTGACGTCACCTCGCCTCTCACATCTCCTTTCTATTCTCCTGATAGCTCCTTCGTTCCTCGAGACCCCTAAATCCTTTATTTACCCACTAATTAACTAACGCAAGTCATTTTTATCCATCATTCAGCTTCTGAAAAATCGTAACTAAAACGTCAATTAACCTTGCCCTTCCGGCCTCAACCGTTTTTATTAATCAATTTGTTTCTTTCCAGCACCGATCCCTTGCATTCTTAGTATGCCTACGATGAAGATCGGGCCATTCGCCTTATAGGCTTGGTATTGGTACTGAGGCAACACAAAAAACCCCCAGGGTTATTGTGTGCAAAGAAGCAGGAGAGAGGGCTATATTGCTCTAGCGCTATCTTAGAACAATTAATTTAAAATCGAGTCCGATTCCTCCTTTAAATCACCACTAGATCTCCTTTATAGTCTCGTGACTCCCTATCCCAAGGCGAGGGGGCTGTGACGCTGAGCGCACCGCCACACGAAACGTTTCAATATGCCTCCCCAAGCTCTTAATCCGTTGCAAGGCTCGGGATTTAGAGCTTGCAGCACTATTCATGCCTTATTCCTTCGCCACGTTGCCGGTGGGTACTTTAGTGCGAGGGTGTTTCCGCGTGCAGGCTTCTTCGATCACCGGATCACATGCCGGTCTTTTAGGCGCGTCGCATTTCTTTACGTATTCCTCATCCAGATAGATTTTTATGCCGTCCGGTGTGTTCACCGCTCGTGCTCCTCTCCTCTTGGGACAGACCCACGGTTTTGGCGTTATCACCGGTGGCTTGGGAATGATGAATTTCATTTTCATTTTTTCCGTCCCGGGAGCAGACACTTGCCTCCCCGGGCTGAAAATGCAGCGTTTCCCTTTGCCTTCCCTCGTCTTGTCGGAGAAATGCAAAATACTTGTACTCGGTGTTGGATTGTTTATTTTTACCGGTACGAGGTTGTATAACTTTCCTTACTCCCTTTTCAGCCGGGACGTACGGCCTCGGGGTGAGAATCGTTCCCTCGTTCGAAGCAAATGTTTGCGTTACCTTGTCCATGTTTCCGTGTCACTGGTAGGATTTAGACTGATTCTCCTCCTCGTGGTTGATCACGAGCTCATTACTCACGTGGTGTCATACGCGAGGTGGGGATGTCGAGTGGCTCGGGACGAAAATAAGGTCGTAGATCTTTCGCGTGAAAGGTTCCCCTCTCTTTTTCACCTTGAGGGAATACCAGCACATAGGAGGTGTTGTTTATTTTCTTTTTGACTACGTATGGTCCTTCGTATAGAGGTAGAAATTTCGCAATAATACAGTGGCTTGATTGAGACACCGAGAGAGCTTTCGCTAATACCTCATCTCCTATCTTATATTCGCGAGTTTTGTGTTTGTTGTTGTAATGGGCTGCTTGCGTTTATCGCTCCTTTTTCATTTTTTCGTGAGCTAATAGTGCCAAGTCTTCTCTCGACTTTTGATGTTCAAGGTTATTTTTTAAAATTCGTTGCCAAGGTCTTTCAGGTTTCGTTCCAAAGTGAACTTCCCAAGGAGAGCATTCTATGCTCTCATGATGCGTCGTATTTATGCATTCCTCAATGGTCTTTAACCATTTGACCCATTTGACCCCAATTTGATTTGTTCTTTCGACTGGATTAGCTTGGGGGTGTCGGATGGAAGTAAGGATTTTGACAATGTTGTTTTCGCTTAGCAGTCTCTCCCATTTTTTTAGACGTGAATTGCGTACCTTGGTCACTGAGGATTGCCTTAGGCACTCCGATCTTGGGGAAATAATCCTCGGAGAGTTTTTTCCACGTTGCATCCGTCGTGGCTTTACGAAGTCCATACAGTCGCATTATTTTAGAAAAAACATCGACGACTGCTAGGATGAAAGATTGACCGTATAGGCCCCGCGGCAGAGGTCCATAGAAATCAAGAGAGATCAAGTCATTTGGCCCTTGAGGTAAAATGCATTGTTGCTCGGCGAAACTACCTTGGGTATACACCTTGTTTCTTTGACAGTCGTTGCAGGATGAGAGAAGCTTTCTAATGCAGCGATAGAGATTAGGGTAGTAAAAATCGTCCCTCAATATGTGGTAACATTTTTTGGCACCTGCGTGACCGTAAGCGTGGTGACAATGCAGGATAAGGTCGGTAATACCGGTTCGGGGCACGAGGATTTTGTCTGTCCCACTACGACATTCGTACAAGATGTTATTCTTGACTTTATGCGTGGTACTGTCCGGGTTCGATGAAAGGACCCTCTTTATTTCTTTGCATTCGTCGTCGAGCGATTGTAAAGAGGAAATGTTTTCTATTGTTTGTAGGAGCTGTTCCGAGAGTTCAGGGTCAAGTTGAGACATAGTGACATTGTCCCTGGGGTCATTCAGGTCAGGTCGACTCAGTAGATCAGCGACTGAGTTCTTTTTACCTTCGCAATATTCAATTGTGGGGTGATAATCTTGAATCGCGAGAGTCCATCGCGTTATTCTGGCGTGAGAAAGCTTATATTCTTTTAGGAATGTGAGTGCGATATGGTCGGTGACTATAATGATTTCAGCCCCCAGAATATAGGTCCTGAATTTGGTTAGTGCCCACACGATTGCCAACAGCTCTTTCTCTGTGGTTGTATATCTTAGCTCAGGCCCTTTCAGTGTACGGCTGGCGAAGTGTAGGACGCGATGTTCCTGGTCGTCGTTTTTTTGAAATAAAATCGCACCAAGTGCGAAATCGCTTGCATCAGTCTGTACGTAAAACGGACGGGTTTTCATCGGATAGAAGAGGATCACACTGTCGCAGAACTTTGACTTGATATTGTCGAAAGCTCTGCTTTCGTCCTCACCCCATACCCAGGTGTTTTGTTTCTTTAGTGGGTGGAGAAGTGGCGTTGTCGAATCGCCGTGCTCTCTCGTGAATTTGCTATAATAATTGACTAATCCCAGGAAGCCGCGGAGCTGTTTTACGTTTTTTGGAGCCGGAAAATTTTTGATCGCCTCTATTTTAGCAAGATCAGGACGTATTCCTTCCTGGGTGAGGATATGACCTAAGAAGTTCGTTTCTGATTTAAAAAAATGAGATTTTTCTAAGTTGAGGGTAAGTCCATGATCTCGGAACCGGTCGAATAAGTTGCTCAAGTTTTCAATATGTTCTTCGAACGACTGTGTGAGGTACACAGGAGATCGTCTACGAAATTGAGAACGTTGGGAAGTCCTTGGAGAACTTTGTCAAGACCCCTGACCAGACTGGCAGTACTAGTTCGCAAACCGAAGGGCGTGACGCGAAACTCATATCCTTTGCCTCGATGGGAAAATGCCGTATATTTTCTCGATTCAGGATGTAGCGGGACCTGCCAAAAGCTTGCTCTCATGTCAAGCGCTGACATGTATGCTGCTTGTCTACATTCTTGAAAGAGTTCTATAGTGCCTTCCATCTGTTCATGGTCGGGTTCGAGAATTTGATTTATTCGGCGGGCATCCAGACAGAGTCGCACGCCACCATCTTTCTTCCTTGAGATGAGAAGGGGGCTGCTGTATGGACTCTTGGATCTTTGGATAACGCCAAGTATTAGTAAATTTTCAATCTCACGGTCGACCTCCTCATGATACGCCAAAGGAACAGGGTAGCTCATGGCTTTGAATGGTTCGTGGGGTACGACCTTGAGGACGTGCTCGTAAGAATTTAGCAATGCTCCCTGTCCATCGTGGGATTTAGTTCGAAGGTCAGAAAGCCGGAGTTTTTGTTGGTATTAGCAATCGTAAGCTCACAGCTTTCGAGGTCTAATTTCGACTTGACCTTGACAAGAAAATCAATGCCTAGGATGCAGTCATTTGTTAGTTTTGGTACGACAATGATCGTGTAATGTGTCTGGAATTCGTTAATCGAGATTGAGGCGAATATCTGTAAGAAAACTGGAGTTCCTCGTCCTTTAGTGGCACCGTTAACTTTCATGCCCGTTATAGGGAGAGAAGGGCACCGTTCGAGATCCTTGTGACTTTCAAAGAAATCTTTTGATATTGCCGACACTTGACTCCCAGTGTCGAGAAGAGCGGTTACATGCATTTTCTCGATAAGAATGGGAATGGTGGGACATTGCGGGAAGGGGGGGGGGGGGAAGTCCTCGACTTCTTCCTCCAGTAGTTCAGACCGCATGTCTTTCCCGAAGCCGATCGTCACCTCCCCTACAGATTTAGAGAAAGAGGTGACGCTATCTCGTTTCCCGGGGAGCCAGTGGCCCCTATACTATTCGTTGTTTCATCGTTTTCTTCAATGCTTTCGTCGAGAATTCGAATCGAGGGCGGTTTCACACGATTGTATCTAATTTCGGTGTTCGTGCTGTGTGTGCTTGTCTGCTCAGGTCGCTTTCCGTGACCGACGTTTTGTTTTAATTCAGAGTTATTTTTCTCTGGTCTAACGTTGAAAAAGGGAGTTTTGCTCGACGTGGGAGGTCTCTCTCTGTCACGATTCCCGGGACCTTCTTCATCGAAAGATGAGAGTAAGTCTAGGAGGCTGGGAATCGTTTTTATGCAGTTTGTCCTCACGGTCGTGCGAACGTCATCTTGGAAATGACGTTTGATTTTACCTATTATTTCGACGTCATTGAGCGGGAGTCTTAGGTCCTTAGCCAAGCCAATGAGAGAGAGCGCGTAAGAGAAACGGGAGGACCGTTTACGGCTGTCGAACCAATCGAATTCGATTTTATTTTTGACCATGTTTTGCCGTTCCTCGCTCCAAAATCTCCGCTCAAACTCTCTTTCAAAGTCGTCCCAAGAGACGATTTGTTCGCGCGTGATTTTCCACCACTGTAGCGCAGTGTCCTTGAGACACTGCGACAGGATCAATTTGAGGTCGTATCGAGGGGAAAATGCGTTGTAGTAGGCTTTCAGGTCCGTGAGAAATTGCAGTGGAAGTTTATGAGATTTGCCAAAAAAATTGGGAGCTTCTATCTTTATAACTCCACAAGGTGGATTAGGCATCGTTTGTCCCGTGGAGGTCATATCTACGTTTTCTCGCGTTACCGAGGGCTCTCCAAGACAGAGGCTACTGTAGCGATTCGAGAGTTCGCTTGCGTACTCTGTAGGCAGACCTAATCGTTCTAGCCGGATGCCCGTCGCATTGGGTGGTGGTCGTGACATTCGAACGCTCACCCTTGTGCGATCGTCGTCGAGGGCGAGCACATCATCGTTGTCATTAACGTGGTTTGAGATTCTTGTAGATGAGAATCTATCAAGCCGATGTGCATCACGTGCAGCGTTGCTGACTCCAGGACGGCCACTCTCGAGGCTAGTTGCGATTGATTCTTGCAACGACTCGAATTTTTTTTCGAATTGCTCGCTCATAGAGCGGATCGTCATTGCAAAGTTGTTCGCATCCGAGTGCATTTTTTTTTCTAATTTTATGATTTGGTCATGTAGTTCTGATTTTTCTCCTCCCCTCTCCTTCGTGCTGCAACCAGAGAAGGAGTCGTCTCGATCGAGGACGTGGGCTTTTTGCGAACGAGATTTTTTTCGTCGCAAATTCCCCTCTCTTCGTCTGTTTGCTTTGCCTCGGCTCATTTCCTCTTTCCCATTCTTAGGATCATCGTTGAAGGGGGGGGGGGGGGTTTAAACCACCTACCGCTCTCTCCACCGATCCGTCCAGGCTACAAGGAGCGGGGGTGAGGCGCTTTCCGCCTTTGGGGATCGCTCCGGCGTCCAAGTGTGCCATTGAGACGAGAGGAGTGGGGTTGTTTTTAAATAAGAGATCAGACTACGGTCACTCTCTTATTATTATTTGCAATTTTAAAGTAAGAATATTTATTCAATGCTTTGATTTGTTTACCTATCTGAGCTAAATTCGGAAATCGAGAACCTATTTATTTCGAGAAGATTCGAGGAGTTTATGGCTTGTTTTTCTCGAATTTGTTTCTCGAGAGACATAATTTTGTTTTTCTCCAAATACAGTCGGATAAATATAGGACTTGTTGTTCGATTCGACATGTGAGTTAATCCTAATCCGTACACAAGAGATTAGCGCAAAAAGACCCTCTGGTTGTTATTTGACTTTCGACAACAATGGGTGTTGTTGAAGTCTTACTGCTCTCGATGTTGAGAGGTGATTTTATTTGCTCTATTTCTTTTTTTTTTTGTTTGAATTCGGGTACTCGCTCTCGAGAATAAGCACGTGCGTAACCTTGATACGTCCTTGCGTACCTCCAATTACGATATTTGCGTATTTCGCGAATATTTTAATCCCCTGAAATCTAGAGTCGCGGTAGCGACTCGAGACAAGTACATTTAAAATACTATAAAAACAAAGACGTGTTTCGCTACTAGACTCTTTACAGCAAGCAGAGTTGGATCGAATGGTTTTTTAAAATCTCCGAAAATTGTTTCGGCGATAATTGATTAATTATAGCGTTTTGAAAGATGCTGCTGGTTCACGTATTTTTTATTTTTTTTTTCTTTCGATCGTGACTATTTAGAACTCTGTAGCCCATCGCATATTGTAAATATTAATATTTTATTTTTCCGTGCCATGAAAAATGGGTGGCGTTTTTCGCACACATTTTCTGACGTTTCGCGGTCGCTGTCTAGTGACACTAGTTGTAACTAGAAATATTCTGGTGATATGTAACAGTGTGTTCGTCGATGTGACCGCCGACCGTTTCATATCTTTTTTAATAATAACAGTGACAGCTGTTGAAATGAAAAAGGTTATAAAGATCGCGGCCGCGGATTAATGGTGATAGTCGTGAGAAAAATGAGGTTATAAAGATCGCGGGTAGTCATAAGATTAAATGATTTTATAAAGATCGCGGGTGTGAAAGTTGATGTTTAGAGTCATCAGGGTTAAGGTTAATAGTGATGGTTATGAGGTTGAAAAAAAATTATAGTGACGGTTATGAGAAAAAATTATAGTGACAAAAGCCAAAAATTCAGTTGTGTGTGACGAAAATCGAGCAGAAAACTAAATAAAGAAAAAAAACATGGATGATTACAGTGTTTATTTTTTGAGTACATCTAGAGTCGCGGTAGCGACTTGAGACAAGTACATTTACGTATATTATAAGATGGCGAAGACGAGTCGCTACTAGAGTCTTTACATTACAGCAAGCAGAGCGGTTTCGAACGGTTTTCGAAAATTGTTTCAGCGATATTTAATTAATTACAACACTTTAAAAGATGTTGCTAGTTCACGTATTTTTTTCTTTTTTTTTCTTTCGATCGTGACTATTTAGAACCCTGTAGCCTAATAACGCATATTGGAAATATTAATATTTCATCCTTCCAAATCATCAAAAAAAGGTGGCATTTTTCGCACACATTTTTTGACGTTTAGCGGTTGCTGTCTAGTGACACTAGTTATAACTAGAAATTTTCTGGTGATATGCGAGACTGTGTTCGTTGATGTGACCGTCGAAGACTTTTCTTCAGGATGCATAAATAAGAGTGACAGCTGTGAGTTTCGAAAAAAGATCGCGGTTATACTAGTGATAGTTGTGGGGTTGAAAAGTAAGATTATAAAAATCGCGGGTGTGAAAGCAGATAATTTTATTTTTGGTTAGACATATTCGAGATCAGGACTTTAAACGCCTATTCGGTGAACATTTAATATCTTTGTTGTAAGGTTATAAAGATCGCGGTCAGTTTCAACTTTTCATTAAAGTTACTTTTATTATATTATCGGTAGAAGAGTGATAGTGTAAAAATAAAGTTTAAATCAATAAATAAACTTTTGAACAGTGTCTAAATAAATAATTTTTTTTATTAACCCTAGCCCCAACAATCCATTTTTCCGAACGTAAACTCTAGAACGGAGTCGAAAACGGTGCCTCTTCTCTTTTACCATAAAATGTTCCATGAATGCAATAATAAAGTTTATTTAGAAACCATTCTCTTTGTTTTTTTTTTATAACTAAGAGAATGGTGTATGATAAACTCGTATTCGGTGAATATTTGATATCTTTGAACAGTTGTGAGGTTATAAAGATCGCGGTCAGTTTCAGTTTTGGTTAAAGTAACTTTTATATATATAGATAGAAGAGTGATAGTGCAAAAATAAAATGTAATTTAATAAATAAACTTTTGAACAGTACCTTTATAAATAATTTTTTTTATTAACTTTAGCCCCAACAATTCATTTGTCCGAACGTAAATTCTAGAACGGAGTCGAAAACAGTGCCCTTCTCTTTTACCATAAAACGTCTCTTGCATGCAACAATAAAGTTTATTAGGAAACCATTCTCTTCATTTTTTATATAACTGAGAGAATGGTGTATGATATCACCCTAGGTTTGAATTATATGGGGTTTTAAACCACCCTAGAGTGCACTTTGCACTTGCAACACAAAACGGAATCAGGCGATGCCAAATAATTTTGAACGAAAAGATATTTGATTTGAGAAAAAAAAATGTCATAAGTACTTCACCAATTTTTTTTTTATCTATTGCTCATGAGATTTAATTCGTAATCAATAAATATTATTAAAAAAAACTCGCGTAGTACTTCGGCCAAAATTATTTTTTCCAATCAAACTTTAGCTCTCGAAATTTTGTACGTATATTTTTTTGTTTCAAAATCTCGTTTCGTTATAATTACTTATATTTAAAAACTTTCGGTGCATTCTGATGCTATTGGAGTATTTCTTCGGCATCATTTTTTATGGAATATTTTCCGATCCGTTGATCTGTTGGCACGCATGATTCGGTGCAATATTTTTTGAAATTTTTTTTTACAAAATAAAAAAAAAGTCAAGTTTTTACTTGTTCGTTGTTCTTTTATACGTCGTATCTTCTCAGAACTACTGTACGTTTTAACGGGGTCATCCCATGTGACAGCTATTTTTTTCGCTTTTTTGGGAGTTTTTTTTGACGAACCATTAAAACACGCTATCTTTGAATTTTTACCACACATTTATTAACATTTTTACAGTCCTCATAATTTTATCAAACAAAAATAACAAGCTGAATCAACTTTACACCATTTAGAAGACACTCATGTGTTGGTTGACGGCTGCCATGATTCCGAAGGTTTTGCTCATCTAAAATCAAACAATCAAACAGCATTTTAATTTGTGGACCTGAGGCTATCGCTGGAACTAGAATAAAGTAAAAATATCGAAAATTGAATTTTTTGCACATTTTTAAATGTTAAGTTCCGAGTTTCGTCGTTTTTTTTCGACTTTTAAAACCATGCCAAAAATTCAATTTTCGATATTTTTACTTTACTCTAGTTCTAGCGATAATCTCAGATCTACAAATTAAAATGCCGTTTGATTTTTTGATTTCAGATGAGCAAAACCTCCGGAATCATGGCAGCCGTCAACCAACACATGAGTGTCTTCCGAACGGTGTAAAGTCGATTCAACTCGTTATTTTTGTTTGATAAAATTCTGAGGAACTGTAAAAATTTTAATAAATCTGTGGTAAAAATTCAAAGATATTGTGTTTTAATGGTTCATCAAAATAAAATCCCAAAAAAGCGAAAAAAAATAGCTGTCACATGGGATGACCCCGTTAAGTAATCTAATAATTTTATAAGTATTGACGGTTAATTACGAAGATTGAATTCACTTGAACACTTCTTAGATCAATATTTCACATTGCATTTTTAGTCCGAATATACACCAGCTCGAATTTCGATCATGTATCCATTTTTAGCCGAAATCATTAAAAAATCGATTGAGCGACCTCTAAAATTTTGATTCAGGATTCAATTCTTGAGAGAATCACTTTTTGATAACATGTTACCATATTTTGCTGCAATGCCGAAAAAAATGTCAATTCTTTGCATCACTCAGATACATACATAATATAGACATGTTTAATTGGCAGGCTATGAATTTCATACCCGAGTACGTACACAATATTGACATGTTTAATTAACAAGCTATGAATTCCATACAAAAAGTCGACAAATCCTAGCCGAGAACAGCATAAATGCTGTGAAAAAAGCTGAGACAAGTACATTTATACCCCCCAAATAATCATTCCAGTTAATCCCCCCTACCACCCAGCGCCAAAATACCGATCCCCACCAAAATTTACAAAAAACCCGTCTAAGTCGTTCATGCAACAATCTCCGCACAAAAATCCTTTCTAAAAACCAACTCATCATACAAAGTTTTATGAGTAACCGCTCTCATTATGTTATCAAATTAAGTCAAATTGTACAAAGGTGATAATTTCATTCTCGTAAATGTTGTGAGTTTACAAAAAGTTGATAAATAAATAAAGATCTACTAAAGTATATATGATCAAGTACATGGGATTTAATTATGTTTATAAAATCTTCAATTATGTTCATATGCCATTTCCCTAATTAATGCTTTATTACAATGAATTATTATCCTATGACTTGGAACTACAAGGGCTTTAAAAAAAAATACAGAATTGCATTAGCCTGCGTGAGCTTGAACGCTGCCACACTCTCATTTGTAATATTTGTAGTATAGTTTTATTGGCAACCAATTGATAAAAGTTTACTATCGTACGTCTCAGCTTTTTTCACAGCATTTATGCTGTTTTTGGCTAGGTAAGGAATTACTCAGCTTATGAGCTGGCTATAGCGATGTTTGTCTATAGGGTGACGCAATTATCCTTCTACGATGTACGGAGAATTCTTTAGTGCCGTATCACGAGAATTTACTCGTATTAATATTGTAGTGAGATATTATCCGGTACTACAATTTGTGAGGTGAAAAATATTGCTAAAAATTTAAAATTTTAAGAACAATTAATTAATCGAGTCCCTGTTCGGGCGCCATTGAAACGTTTCGTGTGGCGGTGCACTCAGCGTCACAGCCCCCTCGCCTTGGGATAGGGAGTCACGAGACTATAAAGGAGATCTAGTGGTGATTTAAAGGAGGAATCGGACTCGATTTTAAATTAATTGTTCTAAGATAGCGCTAGAGCAATATAGCCCTCTCTCCTGCTTCTTTTCACACAATAACCCTGGGGGTTTCTTGTGTTGCCTCAGTACCAATACCAAGCCTATAAGGCGAATGGCCCGATCTTCATCGTAGGCATACTAAGAATGCAAGGGATCGGTGCTGGAAAGAAACAAATTGATTAATAAAAACGGTTGAGGCCGGAAGGGCAAGGTTAATTGACGTTTTAGTTACGATTTTTCAGAAGCTGGATGGTGGATAAAAATGACTTGCGTTAGTTAATTAGTGGGTAAATAAAGGATTTAGGGGTCTCGAGGAACGAAGGAGCTATCAGGAGAATAGAAAGGAGATGTGAGAGGCGAGGTGACGTCACGCGGCAAGCGCGCGGCTTGTGACACTCCGTCTCTCTCTATCCCGTACTCTGTCTTGCTCTTCGAGACACTGATAGTCGTGAACAGCAATCTTATGCGTGAGGCGCTGAGTGTGTATTGTAAGCATGTGACATAGAGTAGGTGTGCGTGAAGCGCTGAGATAGAATTTGATGCGTGAGGCGCGTGAAACCAAAATGATATTTTATCTGAGGAACAATTTATGTAATGTTTTAATAGAAGTGAAATTGTAGCACCGATTTTCTTCTGCACCAAAATCAGTCCACTTGTTGGTGTCGAATCGCACGAACAAGTGTGTGAGTTGATAGAGAAATTGCCAACAGTAACAGGGTTGAACCGAAGCGAGTTGATTTAGAACGATCGAGTTGAATTGATCGATTTGAATTTACTGATGCTCTATAGGTGGAGTTTGTTCCCGTGTTCGATTAGCGTTTGCCGAACAATGTTGGTGATTTCTGGTATCAAATGGGTTGGCTATTATCATGGATCGAGTTTGACGATTCTTAAAGAATCAGAGAAGCTGGTTTGTGCAAATAAATCTTAGATAAGAGAGAATCATAAATTTTAGAACAGCGAGCCTTGGCTCATGAGTTATCTACGTGCTGAGGATAGATAACTTAAAATTCAGAGAAGCTGAATACAACAAAAAAAAATGCGATAAAAACGACAGAGTGTAACGATCGAGATTATCTCATGGCTCTTAAGAACGTGTGGAGTTCTTTTAGTTCTCTAGTTGCCGAAGCTAGAGCCTGAAGTTCCGGTGGACCGGAAATGAAATAAGGGTTTATTTAATGGTATAAATTTCCCATTTCGTGACCTTAGTCCCTCTTTGTCGTAAGTTCGGAGAATGTTTTATGTCGACATGGTAAATGGCGCTTTGAACGCGTGCGAGGTTGATTATCGGTGAGAATTTAATTGATAAAAAACGCGAAGCCTACCTAGCGTCACCCATTAAACAGTCTAATTTCTAAGGTCGGAAGCCAGTGCAATACTGGGACGTCCCAAAGAAATTAGAGTCCTACTCACGATCTCAGGAGGAATTTACGATGGAGCAAGGCTCAATTAAGGATTGAAGTCATGCTCGATGTGTCCAGAAGTGACTCAGTCTTTCAAATAATTTGAGATTGAGAAAATTAGAAAAATGAGTGACGAGTCTCCCGTGCACGCCCTTAAATAATGTTTGATGGCTTGAGGAGAAGCATCCCTTCTCTGATTACTCAGAGTGGTGACAAATAGGGATCTTCTACAGTGTAGAGGGAGATTCATCCTGGTCCGATGGAGGTGGACACCCGAATTGGTGGGAAAATCATTATTAATAATTCAGAAATGGAGAATATTGAGAAGACCAGCTCGAGTCGCGATGATCAGGCGATTATCGAGTGAAAGGAGGTAACAGAAGTCTCTGAACAGACAGAGGTGTGTGCTCACTCGTTGACCGTAGGCTGTCTCTCTCGAGGTGACGTGAGAGGAAGGTGGGGCGCGAGAACGTCGTGAACCTCGGCCATCGCGAATAAGGCGTGTCGCTCACCGCATGATAGCGGGATCGATGTGAAGACATGCCCAGCGAGAGAGAAGATCGAGCGCCAATATGGCCGATCGATATATAGGGAGTCGGAGCCAGCGTCGAGCGGTACCTCCTGCGCCCACGTGTGGTCTTGTTAACGGGCAGCACGCGCTGTCCCGTTACAATATCCATGGTATTCCAAAGACAATATTTTTGATCCCATTGACAAATGAGCAGCCGAAGAATTTTCATAACAAAATGTTCAATTCATAATGCTACAATTGGAGCCAAGAAGTGGAAATACTTGGTATATTTGTCGCTTCACAGAATTTTTAGAGTCTATAGGTATTCGTTGCAATCCGAAGATACAAATTTTGATAATACCAGGATATGGAGTATATACCGCCATAGTCTTTTGACATAAAGATATATTATACAAGCCATTTTCACATAAAGATATATCATTACTTACTACGGTTATCATCCAGAGGCATCCATATATATCCAGATGCAGGTTGACAGTGTATTTATCTATTACTTCATCAAACGCGAGATGATTCTACACCATATTTTGGATAGAAAAACGACGTCGAAAATCTTTTGAAATGGACCAACAATTATCATGCAAGGAACATTTTATGATGTACAAATCTTTATTATGGCAAGCGAGGAACATTTTATAATAAAGAGGAAAGGGACCAATAAAATAAATTGTCAACGGTGTAGAGTTAAAAAAAATATTTATTAGACACTGCTCTAAACTCGCCATGATAATAACAAATTTTGCCATATACATTTTTTTGACACTCATTATTAGTTTTATAGTTTCTTTTCCAAATTTACATCGATTCACACCAATCACGATTAACAGTTCAACGTACACCATTTCATAGTTATCAAAGAAACGAAAAGAATGATTTCTTAAGAAATCTCATACGAGGAACATTTAATCGCGAAAGAGAAAAGAGATCGCTTTCGTTTCCGTCGTAGAGTTGAGTGTGGAAAACAAAAACTGCAGATCTAATGAGAAAGATCTAACGGAATGACCAATCACAAGCTCGGAAGGCGTCAAGAGGCCTTTCATTACGTCGTATACAGACATGCCAATACTTCCCTAAAACCGAATACGAACCCTAAAACGTATGTGCACCAAATTTCGAGAGCAAAAGTGTGATTGGAAAAAAGAATTTCGGTCGAAGTGCCACATGAGTTTTTCTTTTATAACGTTTATTGATCACGAATTATATCTCATGAGCAATAGGGAAAACAAAATTGGTAAAGTACTTATGAATTTTTTTTTTTCTCGAATCAAATATCGTTTCACTCAAAATTATTTCGCGTCACTTGATTCCATTTTGGGTTGCAAGTGTAAATAGTATTTTCATGTATTTAACTACTCTAGGGTGGTTTAAAACTATGTATAATTCAAACTTAGAGTGGTATCATACACCATTCTCTCGGTTATATAAAAAACGTAGAGAATAGTTTCCAAATAAACCTTATTATTGCATGCAAGGAACATTTTATGGTAACACAGAAGAGGTACCGTTTTTGACTCCATTGTAGAGTTTACATTCGGAAAATTGGAATATTGAGGCTAGGGTTAAAAAAAATTATTTATTTAGGCACTGTTCTAAAGTTTATTTATTGAATTACACTTTATTTTTGCACTCTGTCACTCTTCCATCTACATATTCAAATCACTTTAACCTAAAGTTTGACTTTAACCAAATAAAACTGACCGCGATCTTTATAACCTAACGACTGTTCAAAGATATTCATTATTCACCGAATACGAGTTTATCATACACCGATCCCTTATATAGTTATAAAAAAAAAGAGAATGGTTTCTAAATAAACCTTGTTATTGCATCCGAAGAACATTTTACGGTAAAAGAGAAGAGGCACCGTTTTCAACTCCGTTCTAGAGTTTACGTTCGGAAAAATGAATTGTTGGGACTAGGGTTAATAAAAAAAAATATTTATTTAGACACCGTTCAAAAGTTTATTTATTGAATCACACTTTATCTTTGCACTATCACTCTTCTATCTATAATAAAAGTCTCTTTAAGCAAAAGTTGAAACTGGCCGCGATCTTTATAAACTCACGACAAAGATATTAAATATTCACCGAATACGAGTTTATCATACACCATTCTCTTGGTTAACAGAAAAAACGAAGAGAATGGTTTCTAAATAAACCTTGTGATTGCATTCGGGGAACATTTTGATGGTAAAAGAGAAAAGGGATCGATTCCGTTGTAACAGAGTTTACGTTTGGAAAAAAATTGTAGGGGCTAGGTTTAATTAAAAAAATATTTATTTAGACACTGTTCAATGGTTCATTATTACACTTTATTTTCCCACCATCACTCTTCTATCAATATAAAAGTCACTCTTTACTCGTCTATCTATAAACACCACTCTAACCAAAAGTTGAAATTGGCCGCGATCTTTATAACGTCATGACTGTTATAAAAAAGATATTGGTCAGCTGTCATATGGACGATCGATCGAATATCACCACACTGAACCACGAAATGATTTTTTTTATAAATTTATCCATAAAATTGCTCACACGTCCCGCACTTCATTATGTCAAATCAACGTTCAAACTTCATGTTGGCTCCGTACAGAGGAAAGACGAGTCATCGTGACCAATTGCAACTCGTTGCTTCCGTTGCCGGAGACCGACTTTTATGAAAATGGGTTTTGCTGGGCATCAAAACGCCTTTGATTGTATCGTCTGAGCGCATATACAGATGCGGCAAATTCTTGAATGTAGTAGAATCGAGCATAATCCTAAGCCTGTGCAAAGTTTTTTCTCAGCAATTACTCAACCAATCGTGCTGATTTTAGGCTCAATCGAAAGAGCATCGCTCAATTAGTCAAAAGTTCGCTTTTCAAGCCGCCAAATGACTCCTAGGCTCTACAATTAGCGAAAACGTCATAAAATTTTTACCCCCACCACCGCGAATCGTCTTGCTTAGAGATAATATAGATTCGGCGAGCCTCGGGACAGCAGACGACACAGCTGTCAATGTACTTGTCCCGAGACTTTACCGAGTCTCTTGATAACCTCGCTATGTACTTCGGTCGAAATTTTTTTTTTCCATCCAAATTTTTTTAGTCGATAACTTTGTCAGCATAAATTGGGTTGTTTCGCAAATTCAAAAAGAGATTAAGTATATGAAGAAATATTCTAATAGAAATAAAATGCACCTGAAGTTTTGAAATGAAAAAAAGAATCAGAATGAAACCAACTCAAAACGGAAGCCAGTGATGCGAAACCATTTTGAGCTAAAAGAAAAGAATTTCATAAGTACTTCAACAATTTCTTTTTTTTTCGGCCAAAGTACTTGGCGAGTTTGTAACCATAAGTGATATATTATGTAAATTAAGCGAAAAAACTCACCAAGTACATCGGCCGAAATTTTTTTTTCAATCTAATTTTTTGCGTTCGAAATCTTTTTTGTACCAAAATTTTTTCTCATCATTATTTTTTATTCTTATTCTTGTTGTGTAGAACACCTGTATTTTCAATTCATTGAAAGTGTTTTTATTGGATTTTAATAGGTTTTAATGTACTTGACTATTAATGCTTTTATCATTTTTATTTATTTAATAACTTTTTGTGAAGTTTAGACTTAATTTTTGGGCAGGTTTGAATTGGCATGTTTTGTGAAATTATGATTTGATTGATAATTTTTTCAGAGACTCTTATAACTTTTTGTGAGTTTCTAATTTATTGAGAAAATTTTTGTGGGGTTCTCCTATCATTTTTTGAGAAATTTGATGTGAATCAGAGAATTTTTGCAAGGTTGGTTTTCTTGGGAAAAAATCTCTTTTATAACTTTTAGTGAAGGTTTTGTGTCGAAACTGAGATTTTTTACCGGACCAACTATTTGGGGGCAGTAAATGTACTTGTCTCAATTACACCGGCACACAAAAAAAAAGTGGTCAGTACTTTTGACTAGACCCATATAATTCTATGTATTTTGACGCGCTGAATCAGAATTTGGGGCCAGTTCAGCGCCTACACCCACCAATTTTGAGTAAATTGCAAATACTGCTAAAAATGTCAAATAATCGCATTTTTGGGTATTCGAACATCTTTCTTGACCTATATAATGCATGATTTTCATGTAATTTGATGCGGTAAATCAGAATTCGGGGCCAGTTCAGCGCATACACCCACCAATTTTGAGTAAATTGCGAAAACTGCTAAAATTGTAAAATAATCGCATTTTTGAGTACTTAAAATTTTTTTTTGACCTATATTATGCATGATTTTTATGTAATTTGATGCGGTGAATCTAAATGCAGGGTTATTTTAGCTTATACACCTTCAAAATATTGAGTAAGTCAAAAAATCGCATTTTTCAGTATTAACAATTTTTTTTGACCTTTACCATGCATGATTTTTATGTAATTTGATGTGCTCAATTCGTATATATTTTCATCGTTTTTTGTGGATGCTGGAAGAGATGCAAAAGTGGTGCAGAAAATATGAGAAAAGATCTTTATAGACATCACACCGATCTTCTTGTATAACGAACTCTTTTTTCCTCAAATGTTCGGTGCAGTGGATTTCTCTTTCTCTTCATATTTTCTTTCTTAATATCTCTCTTCAGCGTCCAGCAAAAATCTGCCATCATGTTGACGTTCCACCTCCCTTGATACCGACACTCCATTTCGCTTATATCTTGATGGAATCGTTCTCCTTGTTCTTCACTATAATCTCCGGGGTTTTGAGGAAAATAGTCGACGTGAGAGTGTAGGAAGTGCAGTTTAAGATTCATCAAGCAACCTAAATTTTTATAACTTTCCAACAACTCGTCAACTAAGTTCTGGTAATTCTCACTTTTCGTATTTCCTAAGAAGGCCTGAGATACATTTTTAAAACTTAGCCAAGCAGCTTTTTCAATATCACTCATTTCATCAAGACAATTTTCGTCTGAAAATAAATTCCGAATTTGAGGTCCATCGAAAATCCCCTCTTTTAATTTAGCTTCACTTATCGCGGAAAACTTTTCTCTCAAATACTGAAAACAGTTGCCATCTTTATTCAGAGCTTTGACATACTGCTTCATAAGACCCAGCTTAATATGTAATGGTGGTAGCAGATATTTTGGAGGATCAATTAATGGTACCTGCATGATATTTTTACTACCGGGATCGAAGTTCGTTCTCGTTAGCCACTCTTTCTGAACATAGTGTTGTTTCCTGTCCCTACTACCCCATAAACATAAGAAGCAGGGATTTTTTGTGAAACCCGATTGTTGTCCTAAAAGTATTGTTGCAATTTTCAGATCACCACAAATTTCCCAGAGATATTCCGAATACTTAATTTTTTCCAATACAAGCTGTAAATTTTCATAAGTCTCTTTCAGCTTGATCGAGTGTAATATTGGAATGGGTGCGTATGTGTTTCCGTCATGGAGTAGAACAGCTTTGAGACTTCTTTTTGACGAATCAATAAATAGTCTCCACTCATCGTCTTTGTATGTATTAGGTTTTAATGTATCAATCAAGCCTTTTACATTCAAACAATATACTAAAGAATTCTCTTCATCGTTCGCAAAAAATTGCCGAAACTCTTTCTCCCTATCACGATAAAAGTAAGCTGACGTTCCTTTAGCCAGCAGATTTTTCTTCCTCAATGCTGCTGCGAGATATTCAGCTCCGTCATTAGGTAATCCTAAATCTCGTACGAGATCATTCAACTCTTCTTGGTTGAGGGTTTGAGGAGGATTCGTGTCACCATCTGGCAAAAATTCATCACCCTCAGGACTCTCTTCTTGGAAGACCTCGTCAACTTCCATTACTACCTCTTCATCAGAAAGCTCCACATTCATCGCTTCCAAAGTTACGACTTTATCCACGACCACTATTTTTCTGGTTTTACAGCTGATGAAACGTTGGCGCATACAATTTTACCTTTAGTATTCTTGGTAAAACCTGTGATGCCAGTCATAAAAAAATAGCAATTCTCTTGACTTGTTGATGGAGACCATATCATGGATTTTGTGAATGGCCAGTTCTCTTGTTTTTTGGATCTTTCTCATCGGTGCAAGACAATGGTCTTACACCGACCACAAACTGTATGTGGTATCCAGTTTGCATCACATTCGGTCGCTCTAATACCTAATCAAACCTCGTGAATCGATTTCAATTTGTCGGATAAGGGCCTTTCATATTTTTTTTACTTCGGACAACTCATTGCTTGTGCTTGTAACCAGGGCACCTCCACGCGGTGACGGCGAGCAACAGAACAGTCTGGCAAAATCCCTGGGTTACCAGTGGTTATGCCGTCATGGCAAGCACAAATAATAAGTGATTTATGATGCAGGGATTCGGAACCCCAGTATCGGCGTCTGGTCAGAGTGAGGAAGGGGGCCCGCAGGCGTCGTCATCAAGCGACCGCAGCTCTACATTAGTGGGTAACTTGGCTTTTGTAGAGTATAATGCTACAAGAAATCAATCCCACAAATGCAATAAAAGCTCTGATTGTTTTTGTTTAGTTTGTGGTAAATTTGAAGCGTCGAAGCACAGAAGGCCTTTGACAAAAAAATTAATTTCGATCTACGAAAATGGCTTTGGAATTGAAATGACTACTGAGGATGCCAACTGGGTTCCACATATAACATGTGGTAGGTGCTACACAATGTTAACACGATGGGACAAAGGTAAAGAGCGAGAGAGAATGCAATTTTCAAAATCGATGATATGGTCTGCACCGACAAGTCAAGATGACTGCTATTTTTGTATGACTGATATCGCTGGTTTTAATGTGACTACTAAAGTGAAAATTGTTTATGCCGACGTTTCATCAGTCGTAAAACCTGAAACAATGGAGGCCGTGAATAAAACCGAAACTCTTGAACCTATGGATGCGGGAGAGGAAGTCATGGAAGTTGACGAGGATTTTGAGGGAAGAAGTTCTGATGATGATGAATTTTTTCCAGATGGTGACACGAATCCTCCTTAAACCTTCAACCAAGAAGAGTTGAATGATCTCGTACGAGATTTAGGATTACCTAAAGACGGAGCTGAATATCTCGCAGCAGCATTGAGGAAGAAAAATCTGCTGGCTAAAGGAACGTCAGCTTACTTTTATCGTGATAGGGAGAAAGAGTTTCGGCAATTTTTTGCGAACGATGAAGAGAATTCTTTAGTATATTGTTTGTATGTAAAAGGCTTGATTGATACATTAAAACCTAATACATACAAAGACGATGAGTGGAGACTGTTTATTGATTCGTCTAAAAGAAGTCTCAAAGCTGTTCTACTCCATAACGGAAACACATACGCACCCATTCTAATAGCACACTCGATCAAGCTGAAAGAGACTTATGAAAATTTACAGATTGTATTGGAAAAAATAAAGTATTCGGAACATCTCTGGCAAATTTGTGGTGATCTGAAAATTGCAACAATACTTTTAGGATAACAATCGGGTTTCACAAAAAATCCCTGCTTCTTATGTTTATGGGATAGTAGGGACAGGAAACAACACTATGTTCAGAAAGAGTGGCTAACGAGAACGAACTTCGATCCCGGTAGTAAAAACATCATGCGGGTACCATTAATTGATCCTCCAAAATATCTGCTACCACCATTACATATTAAGCTGGGTCTTATGAAGCAGTATGTCAAAGCTCTGAATAAAGATGGCAACTGTTTTCAGTATTTGAGAGAAAAGTTTTCCGCGATAAGTGAAGCTAAATTAAAAGAGGGGATTTTTGATGGACCTCAAATTCGGAATTTATTTTCAGACGAAAATTTTCTTGATGAAATGAGTGATATTGAAAAAGCTGCTTGGCTAAGTTTTAAAATTGTATCTCAGACCTTCTTAGGAAATACGAAAAGTGAGAACTACCAGAACTTAGTTGACGAGTTGTTGGAAAGTTATAAAAATTTAGGTTGCTTGATAAATTTTAAACTGCACTTCCTACACTCTCACCTCGACTATTTCCCTCAAAACCTCGGAGATTATAGTGAAGAACAAGGCGAACGATTCCATCAAGATATAAGCGAAATGGAGAGTCGGTATCAAGGGAGGTGGAACGTCAACATGATGGCAGATTTTTGCTGGACACTGAAGAGAGATATAAAGAAAGAAAATATGAAGAGAAAGAGAAATCCACTGCACCGAACATTTGAGGAAAAACGAGTTCGTTATACAAGAAGAACGGTGTGATGTCTATAAAGTTCTTTTCTCATATTTTCTGCACCACTTTTGCATCTCTTCCAGCATCCACAAAAAATAATGAAAATATATACAAATTGAGCACATCAAATTACATAAAAATCATGCATGGTAAAGGTCAAAAAAAAAAGTTTAATACTCAAAAATGCGATTTTTTGACCTACTCAATATTTTGAAGGTGTATAAGCTAAAATAACCCTGCATTTAGATTCACCGCATCAAATTACATAAAAATCATGCATGATATAGGTCAAAAAAAAATTTTAATACTCAAAAATGCGATTATTTTACAATTTTAGCAGTTTTTCGCAATTTACTCAAAATTGGTGGGTGTATGCGCTGAACTGGCCCCGAATTCTGATTCAGCGCATCAAATTACATGAAAATCATGCATTATATAGGTCAAGAAAGATGTTTGAATACCCAAAAATGCGATTATTTGAGATTTTTAACAGTTTTTCGCAATTTACTCAAAATTGGTGAGTGTAGGCGCTGAACTGGTCCCGAATTCTGATTCAGCGCATCAAATTACATGAAAATCATGCATTATATAGGTCAAGAAAGATGTTCGAATACCCAAAAATGCGATTATTTGACATTTTTAGCAGTTTTTGCAATTTACTCAAAATTGGTGGGTGTAGGCGTTGAACTGGCCCCAAATTCTGATTCAGCGCGTCAAAATACATAGAATTATATGGGTCTAGTCAAAAGTACTGACCACTTTTTTTTTGTGTGCCGGTGTTATTATTAAAGCCGCGACGGTTTAGATTTCGACTATTGAAAGATGCTAACGTGTTTGAATTTCGATGCTAACTCACTGTTGTTGTTAAATTTCTGTCTTGGTAGAGTTGAAGATTTTTGTAGGATTGTACGATTTTTTTGGGGGTAGGACGTTATGAAGGGGATCTATTTTGTTATTAAGAGTCGCGGTAGCGACTCGAGACAAGTACATTTACGAAGCGAGTCGCACAAGACACTTTTACCAGAAGGACCGTGATTCTACTTGTTCTCGAATATTGTTTCTTTAATATAAACTAAATTACAGCATTTTGGAGATTCATTTAAATTCACGTATTTTTATTTTTCTTTCTCTTTCGATCGCAACTAATTAGAACTTCGTAGCTTAAATAGTATTAAAAATATTAATGTTTTTTTTTCATTGTGCCGAAAAATTGAGCATTTTTTCGCACACATTTTGATGCGCCACTGTCTTTTTCGCAGTCGCTGTCTAGTGATACTAGTGCTATTGGTAAAACTCTGGTAATATTCAAACGATCGTTGGATATGACAGCTAACCGACAACTGTACTATATTTTTGAACAGTCATGAGATTATAAAGATTGCGGTTAGTTTCGATCAATTTTTGGTTACAGTGACTTTTATTATAATAAGAAAGTGATAGTGGGAAAATAATAAAACGCAATTAATTTCAATCATTTTTCGAACATTGCTTGAATAAATATGTATTTTTATTATTGTTAACCCTGTAATTTTTATTTTCCTCATATAATTCTACAACGGAGTTGAAAACGATACCTTTTCTCTTTTACCATAAAATGTTCCTCGAATGCAATAATAAGGTTTATTTGGAAACCAGTCTCTTTGTTTTTTTTTTATCACTAAGAGAATGGTGTATGATAAACTTGTATTCGGTGATTATTTAATATCTTTGTCGTGAGGTTATAAAGATCGCGGTCAGTTTCAACTTGTGGTTAAAGTAACTTTTATATATATATTTGGAAGAGTGATAGTGCAAAAATAAAGTTTAATTCAATAAATAAACTTTTGAACAGTGTCTAAATAAATAATTTTTTTTATTAACCCTAGTCCCAACAATCCATTTTTCTGAACGTAAACTCTAGAACGGAGTCGATAACGGTGCCTCTTCGCTTTTACCATAAAGTTTTCCTCGAATGCAATAACAAGGTTTATTTAGAAACCATTCTCTTTGTTCTCTTTTTGATAACTAAGAGAATGGTGTATGATAAACTCGTATTCGGTGAATATTTAATATCTTGGAACAGTCGTGAGGTTACAAAGATCGCGGTCAGTTTCAACTTTTGGTGTTAAAGTGACTTTTACATACAGGGTGTCACAAAAGTAACGGGACGGCTGAATATTTCCACAGGTAAGACAATTTCCCAAAATGTTAAGATCGTTCCTGAAGTAATTTTTTCCAAGAAATTCAATGGTGACCTTTATTTTGACCTTGGCGATGTCCTTCAAGGTTATTTCAAGGTCAACTTTTGTTTTTCAAATGGGAACCCCCTTTTTTGACATCGGCAATCGATAGAGGGAGAAATTTTACGTACAGATATGTACTTAAGTCACCGGTCCCCTTTGACTTTGAAGATCACTGCAGGGTTAATTAAACATAAACACAGTATAGATACCTCGGACAAGAATAGAAGCTTCTTAAGGTAGGAGTCGTATGACAATCAAGTTCAAAAGTTTATATGTTATGGCAGCGAGTAAAACACTTGGCTAATCGCAGAAGACGCGATGAAACTTTTGAAATTGTACAGGCAGCTTGGACATTAGTATGCGTAGCAATCGATCTTCCGATAGATACATATAAGTGTACTAGCCCAACACAAAAATGTGGCAATGCTGCAGTTCGTTTTGATTCTCTCGCGACTTCGTTGGTTGTATTGTGTTACGTATTGTTGTGGTAGAATTGTGTCGAAAATTTTTTAAATGATATAAAAGCCGAAATGGAAGATCGAGTACGGTTGAAGGGAAGATTTATCAAGAAAAACGTGCTCGATAAACAGTTGAAATTTCAGAATATGCGTTGTGTTTTGTGATGGAGTCTGGTGTAGATGGGAAGTAATAAATACACGCGGAGATAAGAAGAAAAGGTATGGTGATTTTTATTGATCCGTTCAGACCCGTGAGTGATACAATGGTTGAGGCCCTGCCCGATATAACCGGGTGCATAGACCCTTGGTGTACCTGGTGTTCCCGCCCGCCTTGGTGGTCCCGGTGTTCTTCGACCGCGTGTGCGGGCGAACGAAGATGACGACCGAAGCGTGTTTGTGAGAGGCCGAACGTAATCTCCCGAAATCCCGATAATTTGCGAATAATCCGACCCGAAATATAGTCCCGTCTGCTTTTACACTGTTCCCGATCAATGCTAGTGCAATAATTTTGATGAAAAGTCCCATAATCGAACCACTGGCCGAAAATGAATTTGGAGGTGCAAAATGCTACGTGAATACGCTTCGTAACCGGATCCAATACTGACAAGAATCAATATGGAGATCGATGAAGACGCGCCGCGCGCATGCGTCGCGCGTCGCGTCGGTCGAGTGAGAAAGCCGGCCCAGGAGGTGGCGACGCCCGCGGGAGCGAGTGAACTAGCGCCCGACAGCTCGAGCTCCTCGCTGCCCGTGAAGTTGAGTCCCGGCTAGTGGCGACACTCGCGGCGGCGCGTGAACCCCGGCCCGTGGCTCACGCTACCACCGCGGGCACGCTCAATCCCGAACATTCCGCCAGCCATCGGCTGCCGTGCTGCCGATTGATCCCGGGTGAGGCACCGGCAGGAGCGCCAGCTTGGTGATTGGTCGTGTGAGAGTGGTCGTCGCCGTCTTGACGGTAACCACCCGTGTGAGCCCGTCATTGCCCGGATGAAGTTGTGTGACCCGCGCCAACGGCCATTTTGTTGGCGACAGGTTTTCGCTAATCAGGAGAACCAAAGACCCGACCCGGATGTCATAACGCGGATGATGCCACTTCGAGATAGCCTGTAGCTGCTGCAGACATCCCGTTGCCCAATGATCCCAGAAAAACCGAGCCCGTTCCTGTATCAGCTGCCACCGTGTCACGCGGCCGTGCGGGACATCCCGAAGTGAAGGTTCTGGGATCGAGGTGAGAGCCTCCCCGATGAGGAAATGCCCGGGGATGAGGGCGGACAAATCATCCGGATCGTCCGCCAGAGGCTCCAGTGGACGAGAGTTGAGCACGGCCTCAATTTGTGTGAGAAGAGTTGTAAGTTCTTCAAACGTGAGGCTCGTGTCACCAATCGTCCGTCGGAGGTGATGCTTGACCGATTTTACTGCGGCCTCCCATTTTCCGCCCATGTGCAGTGCTCCCGGTGGGTTGAATACCCACTTGACGCCGTCAGTTGCCCCAGTGCGATCGATGAGTTCGGATTCCCGGGTACCCGCCTTGAATAATCGTCTCAACTCCGTTTCTGCACCTTGAAAGTTGGTACCGCAATCACTGTGGATTGTGTGAGGAAGCCCGCGTCTGCCCGTGAACCGTCTGAGTGCTACGAGGAACCCGTTCGTAGACAAATCCGTAACCACTTCCAGGTGCAGTGCTGAGGTAGCGAAACAAACGAAAATGCACAACCAGCCTTTGTGACATTTGCACCCGCGTCCACGCCAGCTCTTCAGTAAGACTGGCCCCGCGTAGTCGATCCCCGTGAATAGAAACGGTCTCGCCGGTGTAACCCGTGAGGTTGGCAACTGACGCATTAATTGCTGTGCCTTGAGCGCCCGAAAGCGTACGCATCGAACGTAACGCAAGATGTACGAGCGTACTGGACCCCGCCCGCCGATAATCCAGCAACTTTGCCGCAAATGAGCCAAGGTGAGTTGAGTCCCGCCGTGGTAAGTGCGCTCGTGAGCATCAGCGATGAGGAGTTTCGTGAGCGGTGAGTCCCGAGAGAGGATGACTGAATGTTTGCTGTCAGGTTGTAGGACTGAGTGCTTCAGCCGTCCCCCCACCCTGAGTATTCCTTGATGATCTATGAAGCCCGTCAACCGCGCGATCGGATGCGATTTCGGGAGAGTGTAGCCGGATGCGAGTATATTGAGCTCAGATGTGAAATGGGCTCCCTGAATGGCTTTGACCCAATAAAGCCGTGCGTTCTCCAGGTCTCCCGGTGTAATGGCTGAACCCGATGTACCGCCGCCCTCTCCTTTCAGGCTTGTAATCACCTTGAAGAGCCATGAAGTGATTCGCAACAACCGTGTGAGTGATGAGTACTTGAGAATAAGATCAAAGACCGGTGCGTGGGATGTTGTGATGGTGAAGGTGAGACCTGGCCGCTCTTCGAGCGCCGCTGAGTTATCCTCCCTGATGCGATGAGCTGGCCAATGGGATGAGGGTTTTGCTAACCAGTGAGGCCCGTCCCACCATGATGAAAATCTCGCGAGTTGTGCGACGGTTAGCCCCCTTGATGCGGAATCCGCTGGATTGTCCCGACCCGGTGTGAATCTCCATTGTGCCCGTGGCACAAGCTCTTGTGCCAGTGAAACCCGATTCCGCACGAAATCCCTCCACCGTGAAGGATGAGAGGTGACCCATGTGAGCGTTACCATTGAGTCCGTCCATAGATATACCCGTGAATCATCAAGGCCCAGAATGTCCTGCACGTAGCGTGCGAGTTTAGCCAGCAACACCGCCGCTGCTAGCTCCAAGCGAGGAATGGTGAGCCGTTTGATTGGCGCGACCTTAGTCTTTGCGCAGACTAGTGAGACCGACGCGTTAGTTCCCGCGCCCGAAACCCGTATATACACGACCGCACCCATTGCGAGCTGCGATGCATCCGCAAACCCGTGTATTTCAACCATTGAACCCGTCGCGATGTTGAGCCACCGCGGCACCGAAACCGTCCCGAGTTGCGATAAGTCCTGCCGAAACGAGACCCATGCGTTGCGAACTTCCATCGACACTAGATCGTCCCAGGCCAACTTTTCCAACCAAAGCCTTTATAAGAGAACCTTGTCTCGAATCGTCACCGGTGAGAGAAAGCTCAGCGGATCGTAGAGTCGCGCGATTTCTGACAAAATGATGTGTTTCGTGATCCCGCCCCCGACCGTGTACGTGTGAGGCGTGAATTTGAATGAGTCCGTGTGCGGAAGCCATGCGAGACCAAGAACCTTTGTCTCACAGTCCTCGAAAACCCGAGAGCTTTCCGTGGATGACGTCACCCCGACCGTGGTGAGAAGCTCCGGCTGATTGCTTTGCCATTTGGCTAGAGGAAAGCAGCCCGCCGTGCAGATCCCGGTGAGTTGCTCAGCTTGCGTGATGAGATCTGAGAGCTGATCCGCACCACCGTAAATATCGTCCACATATCGCCCCTTTGTAAGAGAGACGACAGCTTCAGGATATTTCCCACCCTCGTCATTAACCAACTGCTGGAGAACGCGTCCCGCGAGAAATGGTGCTGACCGAGTACCATAAGTAACTGTGGTGAGGTGGAATGGAACGACCCGCCCGCCATCGTCCACCCACAAAATGCGTTGCAAATCCCAATCGCTCTCATGCACCCGAATTTGCCGAAACATCTTGACAATGTCTGTCGCGAAGACGAACCGATGTCGTCTGACCCACAAGAGGACGTCGGAAATGTCCCGCTGCAATTTAGCGCCCGTGTGCAAAATGTCGTTGAGCCAATTCCCAGAATCCGTATTGCACGACCCGTTGAATACGATGCGTAATTTGGTGGTAAGTACCCCGTGATGCGGCAGATAGTAAACTGGACCGCGGGTTGGATACCTGTCCGAGACTCGAACCATATGCCCTAGGGATTCATATTCCCCGAGAAACGCGTCGTAAAGCCCCTTGTAATCTAGATCTCGACCGAGCTTGCTTTGCAATCGATTGAGGCAGGAAGAAGCAGTATGAAACGAGCTACCCAAAGTTCCCGACACGGATTTGACCGGTAACCTGACGACATACCGCTCGTCAGCGTCCCGCTTATGCGTTGATAAGAAGTGAGCCTCACAGTCCTGCTCGTCAGGAGTGAGGGACGATTCGCCCGATGCCGACACCTCTTCCTGAACCCAAAATTGCATGAGAAGATCTTGAAGAGCTTGATACCCGTGATCAACGGCAGCGTGAAGACCCAACCCAGTGGAATGCTACGAAGAGCCCAGAGGACCGAGAACGATCCACCCAAACATAGTATTCTGTGCAATGGGTGTGCCCTGAGGTCCCCGCTTGATCTTCTCCCGAATAATCTGCCCGTAGATGTCTGCTCCCAATATTAAGTATATAGCACCAGGTGTGAGAAATTCTGAGTCTGCAAGTGGAAGACCTTGCAGGTGAGCTAGTGAGAGGTGAGGGGGTGAAAGTGAAGGAAGAGTAGGCATTAACTTTAACAAAATATGAGCTTTTATTGATACTAATTCCGGTGAGTAGATTGATCCCAGTCTTACGCTAACCACCCCGCGCGTGTAGCCCGTCGTCGTCCCGCCGATCCCGACGATCGGTATTGCCGATGCTTTCCGGCGAAGCTTGAGCTGCCGCACGAGGGCATCCGAGATAAAGGTGATCTCCGAACCCGTGTCGATCAACATTCGTACCCGATGCGAAGACCCGTGAAGTGTGATGAGGTTAGCTTGGCCCGTTGCGAGGAGCACCGTCGGTCTGACAGCTCCCGATGCGGATGAAGTTAATGCCCCGTTATCTCATGCTGAGCTCGATGAGGATGGTCCCGCCGAAGAGGCTCCCGATGCCTGGCCCGAATTGTCCGAACGTGGTGCGGATTGTGCAGGAGTGCTCCCGTCCCGAGTCCACCCGACATGGATCATCGTGTGGTGCTTTCGGTCGCACTTCTTGCACTTTGTCGTTGTTTGACACGCTGAAACGTTATGCCTGCCCAAGCAATTAAAGCACAACCGTAGAGACTGTACCTGTTCCCGACGCTGCTCGTTTGAGAGCTCCCGGAATTTGGGGCAGGCGACGATGAAGTGCGCCTGCTGACATAGAGAGCACGTGTAATTGCCGCCCGCTGACGCCGCATGAACCCGTGCCGCCGATCGCGGAACAGCACCCGACGTTGACCTTCCAGTTCCCGTGTTGGTGTTCCCGCCCCGGGATCGCGGAGGATCCGTTGAGACAGCAGAGCCTTCAAGCGCCCGTGCCCGGTTGGTGAGAAAGGCCCGTAAGTCCGACAATTTCAGCTGATTAGGCGTTAGCCCCGCTCTCGTTTCCCATGCGACGCGACTCGAGGTGTCGAGGAGGTGGCGACGCCCGCGGGAGCGAGTGAACTAGCGCCCGACAGCTCGAGCTCCTCGCTGCCCGTGAAGTTGAGTCCCGGCTAGTGGCGACACTCGCGACGGTGCGTGAACCCCGACCCGTGGCTCATGCTACCACCGCGGGCACGCTCCGAACACGTTGTGAAAAAAAAACTCAGTGCAAGCGACGCGGGGGATACCATAACTTCCGAAACGACGAACATAACCTCGGGCAGACGCATTGTAAAATTGGACGAACTGGCGAAAAACTTGAAATGTTGCCAATGTTCTCAAGTTCTTTCACTCGAAAATATAGTCAGTGAAAAAAGAATGGATCTGCGATCTGTACTGACTGTGCGTTGCCTACCATGCTCATCGATGACAGCTGTATCAACAGGAAAAACTCATCGAGTTCATGAGAAAAGCGAGCAGCTTCACTCTGACGTCAATACTAAGGCTGTATTTGGTAAGTTTGTAATTTTTATTACCAAATATTATTTTTGATGTTATCAAATGCTAACAATGACGATTGAAAAGTAACCTCAACATTATATTCAACAGGAACCATACATGCTGGAATTGGGTGCGACACGCTGAATAAAGTCTTGGCGTGTCTCAACGTACCTGTAATTTCGAAGGATCTATTCAAACGGTATGAGCAAGAAGTTGGCCCAGCTATAGAGAGAGCAGCGAAAGAGAGTTGTGAGCGAGCCGCAGAAGAAGAGCGACAGTTGGTTTTAGAAAATATTGAAAAGCTGTGTAGCAAGTTGTGAGTTTTTTGAGTTATGGTTTTCTCTCACTTTTTAGATATATTGATATTGTATTTACATAAATAAGTGAACAAGCCGCAGAAGAAGAGCGACAGTTGGTTTTAGAAAATATTGAAAAGCTGTGTAGCGAGTTGTAAGTTTTTTGAGTTATGGTTTTCTCTCACTCTTCAGATATATTGATATTGTATTTACATAAATAAGTGAGCAAGCCGCAGAAGAAGAGCAACAGTTGGTTTTAGAAAATATTGAAAAGCTGTGTAGCGAGTTGTGAGTTTTTTGATTTATGGTTTTCTCTCACTTTTTAGATATATTGATATTGTATTTACATAAATAATTCTATTTACAAATAATCTATTTACATATAAATATACCGTAACAATACATATACAGATAACTCGGCATATTTACACAATTAATATATACAATTATTATACACCTACATTTAATGGGATTTAGTTTTATGATCTCCCACTGAACAATTTACTTTTAATTTTTATATTAGTAATTTATATGAATAGTCACTTTATGAATATATGTTTTCGAATATTTAAAAGTTGTAAACACAAATAAATGAATTTAAAAAAAATTGATTCTTCAATATTTGTTGCATTTTTTACTTAGCCAAATCCCTTTTTTGTCCTTTTATATTATTATAGGCCTCCCAATGTTGTTGCTGATATCTACCCCCAGTACGAGACCGCTAAATCCGCGATGTCTCCGAAAAATAACAATTCGCCAATTTTCGACAAGACCTTAGGCGAAATTGTTAATATTATCGTTTCCTACGATATGGGGTGGAGTAAGAGAGGAAACGGTAGAAGCTACGACAGCCTGAATGGCTACGGAACCATAATAGGAATGCTTAGTAGCAAGGTTTTGGACTACGCAACAAGAAACCGGAAATGTAAGAAGTGTGATCTGGGTCATTCGGAAAGTGATCACGATTGCCGGAAAAACTTCCAAGGTAGTGCCAAGGCCATGGAAGCATCTGTTGGGGCTCAATTGATAAACAACAGCTCTATTCTCGAAGCGGCAGGCGTTAAAGTTCGTGTTGTAATAGGCGACGAGGATAGTTCTACGATGGCAGCAGTTCGTAAAGAAAATCCGCAAATCATCTATAAATTAGCTGACAAAAATCATCTTTCGAACAATTTCGTCAGCGATTTATACAAAATCAAGCCACTGTTCTTGGAGATGAGTAAAAAAGAAACAATTCCTTATATAAAGAAATGTTTCAATTTTGCTATTGCACAAAATAAAGGCAACGAGTCAGCGTTAGCAGTGGCCATACGCAGTATCCCGAACCATGTCTTCGGGAAACATGAACATTGTGGAGACTGGTCCCACAAAGATACGCATAAAATAACGCTGACAAATGAGGCATTATATTCGAAACTGCTCGAAATTTTTTCAAAATATGCAGCAAATTCTTCAAAGTTGTGTGTAGCTGCATCGAGTCAAGCAAACGAAGCTTTCAACAACATAATGGCTCATAAATGCCCTAAAAAAACGTGCTTTTCTTTGACTGCATCAGCTGATGCTCGTATGACCAGTGCAGTATGCACTAAAAATGACGGCGACAGACACGTGATAAATATTGAGAACATATTAAATGTTTTCCCCGGAAAACATAATGCGACGTATGCAGTGAAAAGAGACAAATTGAAATTGGCAAGGTCAGCTAAATCAAAGCAACGTTCCACGAAATTGCGTCGAAACATATTAAAACAAGGCAGAGAAGTGCTAACAAGGAAATCTTCCCAGGTGTACCCCGCCGATTTTGTTCCGCTTGGAGTATGTTATTCTACATTGAAATCTAAGAGATACGTAGTTTTTCTTTGCGGAAGCTCATATTTAAGGGGTGAAACACACCGCTAAAGTTGAGGTCTCCTAGGGGAGGTTATTCAGTTACATATATATGCAAACAAGGGGGCAAAATCAAACCAATGGCATTCAATGCTTCATAAAAAGTTATGACTACTCGATTTTTTTCAGCCCTGAGGGGGTGAATAAGCCGAAGTTATAGGGGTTGAAAATTAAAAAAACGTTATAACAAATAGAATATGCTCGATATGGAAGTGAAAAAAATTGCATAATTAACAGTTTCAAAAGTTAAGAGATACATGTTTTTGCATTTTTCGAAAAAATGCATCCTTAAGGGTGTACTACCCTTAGATCCGAATACCTTTAATTTCTGTAGATACGTATTTTTTTTAAGTATCTATCTGCTAGAAAATATTCTTTTGGATATAGAACATATCGTGAAATTGTTTAAAAAGATTGTTATCAACATAAAAAAATCCCTTGAAAATAATCGATAAATTATAATAATCGATAGAACATATGATTCAGGCATTGCAGATATTAATGTATCAAAAATTGCGTAAAGAATTCGACGAGGTCCGGAGAGTGAGGAGAGGAAAAGTTTTCCAGACTGAGAATAAATCGATCGAACACGTTCTTTATTTATATTTAAATCATTAAAATATGTTTCATCCTTTATTTATTTATTTTTAAATAACAAAGTATGAAATCAACTTTCTCAATAAGAGAATTAGGTATTACAAGAATATTTAATTGACTCGAGAACGAAAGGAATGTTGTCATTGACTGATGGCGCCAGACTGGACCGTTAGCGATACGCACTCGGACTCGAGAGCTCCTAGGAGTGGGGAGACTGGAAGCAGACACGCTATTAGAGAGTTCTATCTGCTGCTCGCCTTCGGTTGGCGACTAGACTAAAGCGGACCCGCGACGAACTACTCCAATAGCAGATAATGAAATTTCTTTTCTTGAGAGATCATTTCTGTGTGAGGGGTCGAAAAGTAGCTTTTTTCGCGATTTTGTTTCAACCGATTTTTTGATGTTTCATTGAATCACTCTTAAAGAATAGAGGATGAATTCTTAACTTTATTTTCATTTTTTACACTGTTTTTTTTCTATCATTGAAAATGTCCTATAAAAAATCGATGTGTACGATTCTAGCCGTAATTATTGTCTGAAACAAAATTTTAAAAAGATTATAAATTTGCATGTGTATCACTATTTTGCTATGAAGGGTTTATTTTTATTTTTATTTCTTTATTTTTTATTATCAAAAAACTGTTGATAAAATCGGCTAAATTCGTTCTCGTTTTGTTAGAGGAAAAGAAGTTTGTTATACACGTGATGTTTGTTGTTACAATCACGTAGCAGTAAATGAACTGATATCTTTTATCATTTCGAACCTTACTTTGTATATGCTCGTTAGCCTTGCTTATTAGCTATCTGATTCTCCGAGTTGATATTCTACTTCACCTATTATTGAAAGAACTTTCAAAATACGTTGATAAGAAATATATAACTGTTATCTGCCTCCGCCTCTCTTATTTGACATATGATGGCCTGTGCTACGCTTATAAGTCGCGTTCTTCAGAAATTGCTTCAATTCGATAAGTGCGAGTTAGAAGGAATTTATCTCGTGATAAAATAATATCAACAATCAAAGGCGTGTACAGCTCTGTGTTTTGTTTGCAATCAAAAGTTGTTAAAAGTTCCATAAGTTAAGAAATCAAGTGTATTTATTATCAAAAATGAAAGTGAATCCGCTTAATGTGATACGATTAGTTTTGGCACATTTTCAAGCCCTAAATATACCTGAAAGCCCTATAAATAATGATGAAATACAATTAAAAGAAAGCATTGAAAATATATTAACGAATGCTATGCAAGATTACATGGGCGTCGAAACAATCGTAAAAGATTCATTATATTTCCAAGGACCTTACAAAGATTGGGATATGAAAATAGTAGAAGACGAAGAATGGGGATCGGCAATCAATGATCCGGTACTACCTCCGGAGGTTTGTACTACTGATGATGAATCTGTTTCGTACGAGTATAAATCGAGGGCAGTCAACTATTGGAGAAGTGGTAAAACTAAAAATTTGAGCCTATCAAGCGTTAAACAAAAATTTAGAAAAGTACAATCAGTGGCTCAATTAAAACGATGGGCTAAATATTTAAATAAAGGTGGAACTTATAAAGAAAAAATAGCTAGAATTTGCGAGTACACTTTAGCCAATTTTAAAGCTGCCGTCGATGCTGGTCTTATGGTACATGGCATCGACTTGAAAAAATGGGCAATGCAAGCACAAAAAGAAATCGGTCATGAAGATGTCCGTTTTATGACGTCAGACAAGTGGGTACACTCATTTAAGGGGACAGAGCTAGTTGGAACGTCAAAAAAAAGGCCTTTTTCCGATTTTTTTTTGGTCAAACGATAAAATAATTCACAACAAAAGTTCTTCCGTTTAAAAGATACATATGTAATGTATATGTTGCAATTTTTTCAACGCAATACATATCGAAATAAGCTGGTGACCGTCAATTGCCGAGGACGCTGCAAAAAAAACACGGTTTGCGGTGATCAAGCTCACGCTGCAACGGCTCATCTGAAACAAAAAAAACGGAGGGGATTTTTAGTTAATGATATAATGCTCCGGTTGAACGAAGGGTTTTGAAAAATTTCCATTTTTCACAAAATGGCGGCCGTTAAAAGTCAAAAGTGTTTTTTTGACCAAAATATCAGTTCCATTTTTTGCTATTAAAAATAAAAATAATTATCCAAAAAAAAAATCCTTCGTTCATATGGAGGACTACCATGTATAGAAGAAGTGATATAAATTTCAACCCGATCGGTAAAGCCGTTCTCGAGCTACAGTGATCACCGGCTTCAAAAACATGGTTTCGAGAAAAACGCACTTAAAGTTTTGAGTACGGTTTGCATGCAGATAAAAAATTTTTTTTGTAACTTACATAGAATCGTCTATTCCTGGGCCATATACTTCGCCTTCCTGCGCTTTGTTGGTGGTATTAGAAGCCACTTTTACTTGCCGCCGAGCTACTCTCGCCTCTCGAGTATTTTCCAGGGATCGCCGATTAGCCTGCTTTATTCGAATAGAATCCTCGGCCTTGGCAAACTCGTGTGCGTACGGTCCCAACTTAATCCCCATGGCATCGAAGACTGCCAGCAAACCGTATGTACCCTCGTTGAAAGTGCAGGTAGCAATGTAAGCGGCTATGCTGACGGTAGTATAGCTGGCAGGTAAGGTTTTCGGCATGACCTTCCAAACAATTTGATTAAAACTTTCGTTGCTATTCTGGGTGAAACCTCCAATGCACCTTTGCAACAATTCAGTGTTTGTGAGACTTTCGTATATAGGCTTTATTGCATCGAAGACTTCCTTCGGCAACGCAGTGAAATCGTGTTTGAAAGATTTCAACGTTTTCTCGGCCTTTGCTCGTTGATATTTGCACCACGAGTCAGCACCTCGTGGACACTTGTGATGCTGCGGTTTCTCGTCGGTTAAAATCTTATGGTAGAGCGTAGCCCAAATAGCATCCTTCATTTTTTTGACCGAATCAGAGTTGTCACGAATAGCTTTGCCAAAATACACGGACAATTGGTCAATTAATTTAGCAGTCAGTTTCCCTCTACCGCCGAGCCCTTTATTATCTTTTTTACACGATCGTAGACGGGTGCCCATCCGTTTTTGAATATGGCCAACGCATTCTTTTTCGTCACTACAGTTTCTCCATAAGGAGCAGCTGCAACAATGCCAGAGTAAGTCTTTGAATCTCCATCCCCGACGTAATACAAAAATCTCACTCCAAGATTTTCGCACGAACGACGAAACATTTCGATTACAGCATCGACCTCCATCTTTCCCGCACTGCCTGTATGATTCGTCGAACAAGTTTCTTTGTGTGCTTCATACCATTCTTGATATTCTTCCGTGTCTTTTTGATTTTTCCAAACTTCACAAGCCTGGCAGTAAGAACTTTTTACAATTACGTCAAGAACTTTGCCCGTGAAATGTCCTATTAGCGATGTGACGCCAAACAGAGACGAAAATCCGCGTTTGTGCCACGTTCCATCACCTGACACAATCAAATCAGTATTCTTACTTTCACTGTTAGTAGAATTCAAGTTTATCTCTTCTTTAGAAGCCTTCTTCATAAAAAATTGAGCCATATTTTTACTCGCTTCACAAATATGCTCCAGTAATATGCAGTACGTAGATTTAGCCAACCATGGCGGGAAGTCCATCAATGCGCAAAATTTTTTTGCACCTTTGTAACCGACGCCTATGACACGCATCGCTAATGTGAACCTTCGATTTATTTCATAAGAATGGTGAATAAAATCGCACGACGGTATGTATTGAGGAGTACACTTATCACACACCACAGAAATTTTGAACCCAAGTCCACGTTCGCTTACTATTCCAAAACATATTTTACTGTTGCACTTAGCACATTTTACGAGACTCGCGAGCGACGAAAAAACAGTAAAAAAATTAATTATTCGGAAATTAACTGCATCTGTTTTTGGCACATGATATTCGTCCTGACCTCTTAATTTTTTTGCTGATGTACTTGCTCCGCCATCATCAGTCTCCGCAGATTTTGGATTGAAATACTGTTTCCTTTTCAAGGGTCGTGTTTTATAAACCCGTTGACTTTTCCGCACTTCTCTCGATATTTTTCTATCCATCTTGGACTCGAAAACTCACGAAATTGTTCCGAATATGGACGTTCGCACGCTCCAACGTTTTGAATCTTACTGATACTGAAACCGTATTTTGAACTACGAAAGGCCTTTCTTATTTTCTATATGTATATATGAGTGTGTAGGGCTATATTGATGGTCACAATATATGTATGTATACTCAATACAATAGAGACCTTCAGGTACCCTCTAACGGACTCAGCTAGTCGAGCGGACAGCTGTTGCTACCTGCTTACCTATGGCTCAGACACGACGTGCTACAAAGTCTTGTATTTCGGCGAATAATGGTCCGATTTACATTTACCTGGGCGGAAAATGTTCGTAAGAGATTCTACTTTTTGAAAATGAAATTAAAAAAAATCGATTTTTCGAAAATTCTAACTAGGTCTGTCCCCTTAAGAAAGCTCATAGGATTGTTTCCAGGAAAATTAGTAAATTTATCACAAAAAAAGTATTTAATATGCAGACAATCTGCGACAGCTTGCTGAACAATTTGTCTCTGAAGTGAAGAAGGATATAGAAGAATATGGGTTATCGAATGTCTACAATTCGGACCAAAGTGGTTTCCAATTAGAAATGCATTCTGAAAGAACATTAGCGGTTGAAGGAGAGAAACAAGTTGAATGCCTTGTACAATCAATTGCTTCTACAACGCATAGTTATACGATTCAGCCCACTATAGCAGGTGACGGAAGGCTTCTTTCTCCGCTAAACCTAGTTTTGAAAGAACCAAGTGGTAAATTTGGTCCAATAGTGGAATCGTCACTATTCAGACCAAAAAACGTTTACATAGAAGTATCGAAATCTGGAAAACTCACTGCAAGTAATAATAAAAATTATTTTTTTAGAGAATTCCTTATATTGACATATAAGATACTGTTTATTTCTTGCATCGAAGCAAATTGAAAAATGAATTCATACTTTCAGAACATTTTAAAATTTGGCTACAAAATGTCTTCTTCCCCCAAGTTGGTTCAAACAGTATTTTATTAATTGACTCCTGGACTGGACATTGTCCTCGAGCTGTTGACGAAGCGAAACCTCGGGATAAAAATATAAAATTAAGAAAAATACCGCAAGATACAACGGGAAAGATTCAACCATTAGATGTTTTTGGCTTCAGGATATGGAGAAATTATGTGAAACATTTTTCTGATAATGTCATATTACTGGATTATGATTTAAATTTGCATTTACGAAATAATATAATTAAGCGTGAGTCACTTGTTCACAACCAATTATCATCTCCACGATATATAAACTTATTTAGGTATTCATGGTTCAAAAGCGGTTATAATGAATGGCGACCGGAGAATTTTGAAAATCCTGTAGATTTTAGTTTTAAAACTTACAAAGCACATTGTGATGTACCCGGATGTCAAAATATTGCTGTTGTTAGGTGTTCATTGTGTAAAAAATCATTATGTTTCCAACAATTTTTTGACGATTTCCACTATTGTAAAGAATATAATGAATAATTTCATTTGTCGATCAAAAATACATCTGTACAAAATACAGCATATAAAATATAATAAAAACAATGATACAATAATTAGAAATATTAATATGGTAACAATGTGATTGAAAAGAATTTTCATTATCTGCGATGCCTGAATCATATGTTGTAACGATTATGTTCAGGAATTAGCAGTAATTCCTTCGGTGTCGTGTGCACTCGGGCGGGTTCGTGCTCCGCCGTGAATGTCGCCACGTACCGGGCTACTCGACACGGGAGCAGCGAGACACTCGAGCGGCCGGGCGCTAGTTCTCGCGCTCCCACGGGCGTCGCCACCTCTCGGGCCTCAACTTCGGGCTCGCTTGACGCGACACGCGACGCATGCGCGTGGCGCGTCTTCATCGATCTACGCATCGATTTCCTCAGTCTTGATCCGGGAGCCGTAGCGTGCACGCGTGTACTTCATTGATTTTCAATTTATATTCTAAATTCTTTGCGAAATTAATCCGAGTTCCACAAAAATAACGTGGCTAACGTTTCAAAGAACATTCGTACATCTCAAAGACACATTTTCGGGCCGATTACGATATCGATTGCATCGATATCTCGGGATTACCTCCGGCACGCTCTCAATCACGCTTCGGCAACCATCTTCGTTCGTCGAGCGCGGGCTCGACAGACGCCGGGTCAATTCTCACGTGTTTCATTCATTTGATCGGGATTTCGGGCCGTTCTTCATTGTCGGGTCCTGCTATGTACAAAAATGAACAGTAAATAATTATTCCTTGCCTTTTTACATTTGTTGCTACCGCATTATTTTTATCTCCACCTACACCAGACTCCTTCACAAAACAGATTATTATATATAACGAAGACGAAATCGCAATTTTTTTATTAAAAAAATTTTTTCCAAGGGATTTTTTTTTATGTTGATAACAATTTTTTTAAACAATTTCATTATGTGTTCTATATCCAAAAGAATATTTTCTAGCAGATAGATACTTAAAAAAATACGTATCTACAGAAATTAAAGGTATTCGGACGTAAGGGTAGTACACCCTTAAGGATGCATTTTTTCGAAAAATTCAAAAACATGTATCTCTTAACTTTTAAAACTGTTAATTATGCAATTTTTTTCGCTTCCATATCGAGCATATTCTATTTGTTATAACGTTTTTTTAATTTTCAACCCCTATAACTTCGGCTTATTCACCCCCTCAGGGCTGAAAAAAATCGAGTAGTCATAACTTTTTATGAAGCAGTGAATACAATTGGTTTGATTTTGTCCCCTTGTCTCCATATATATGAAACTGAATAACCTCCCCTAGGAGACCTCAACTTTAGGGGTGTGTTTCATCCCTTAAATATGAGTTTCCGCAAAAAAAAAATACGTGTCTCTTAGATCTTAATGTAGAATAACATACTCCAAGCGGAACAAAATCGGCGGGGTACACGTGGGAAGGTTTCCTTGTAAGAAAACAACTAGAACGATCAGAAGATGTTCAATACCGACCTAATTGTGGCTTCAAGCTCGACGTCAATGCAAACGAAACACCAAATCTGCAGAAAGATGAGACGACAAAAGTGGTCATTTTTTATTTAGAAACCTCTGGGTTTGGATATTCAGCGGATATTCTACAAACAAATAGCAAAAATCCCCTCCCGGGGAAAAAAACCTGGACAAGGTGGTCCCTCGTTTCCCTATAATATCACAAAAAATCCAAAACCCCACAATTTTTTTTTTACGTTTACTAATTTTATTCATATCCCGGAGGGAAACCAACTATATAGATTACGAGATATCCGGCCAAAAAACCAGACTTCATGATAAACGTTACTTTGAATTTTTTTCCACAGAACAAAACAAGAATCAAAACATTAAAAAATCAGCGTTATCAAGATGAGAAAAATACCACTTATAGTTGGTGTGTATGAAGTATCAATAGTCTAGAAAAAAATGAAAAAGGTCACCATCTAAGTTACGTGCCGCAGTAAAATTTATGATATCAGTACTAGGACAAGTATTTTTTGGTAACTGAGAAGATATCAGCATGGACGTACCGGCAACGTAGGGCATGCAGTTGGTGCCTTGCTTCTGGGATCTCCTAAGTCGAGTAGCTACTTTTGTTTTGGCTATGGCTCGACCAATGTTGCCAAGCAGTATTTACTTATATGACCTAATGAAACAACATTGCCTGCGCCGTGGCTAAAACAACGAAAAACAAGCAGGAACAGGAAGTTTCGCATAAGATCCCGTGCTTTTGTAATGTTAAAAAAAAAACTTTAATTTATGTCCGTACATGATAGCACAGTTTTGTTTGATTGGTAATAATTTGATGAACGTTCACCACCGTACGTTGAGCGTATACGCACAGAGTACTTGTCCGGCCCATAACTTTTTATTTGATTTTTATTTGAATGAGCAATTTTAATAAAAAGTTATGGGCCGAACAAGTACTCTGTGCGTATAGGCTCAACGTACGGTGGTGAACGTTCATCAAATTATTACCAATCAAACAAAACTGTGCTATCATGTACGGACATAAATTAAAGTCTTTTTTTAACATTGCAAAAGCACGGGATCTTATGCGAAACGTCCTGTTCCTGCGTATGTGTGCCGAGTTTTCGACTGGTTTCTGAATGGTTTCATTGGTTTAGCCACGGCGCAGGCAATGTTGTTTCATTAGGTCATATAAGTAAATATTATTTAGCAACATTGGTCGAGCCATAGCCAAAACAAAAGTAGCTACTCGACTTAAGAGATCCCAGAAGCAATGCACCAACTGCATGCCCTACGTTGCCGGTACGTCCATGCTGATATCTTCTCAGTTAGCAAAGAAATACTTGTCCTAGTACTGATATCATAAATTTTACTGCGGCACATAACTTAGATGGTGACCTTTTTCATTTTTTTCTAGACTATTGATACTTCATACACACCAACTATAAGTGGTATTTTTCTCATCTTGATAACGGTGATTTTTTAATGTTTTGATTCCTGTTTTGTTCTGTGGAAATAAATTCAAAGTAATATTTATTGTGAAGTCTGGTTTTTTGGCCGGATATTTCGTGATCTGTATGGTTGGTTTCCCTCCGGGATATGAATAAAATTAGTAAACATAAAATAAAAAATCGTGGGGTTTTGGATTTTTCGTGATATTATAGGGAAACGAGGGACCACCAATGTACTTGTCCAGGTTTTTTTCCCCCGGGAGGGGATTTTTGCTATTTGATATCACCTCTTTTTTCTATAGTATTTTCATATATTTCGTCTATATAGACTCCAATAGAGTCTGTATAAAACAAGAAAACTAACAACTTGTTTGTATCATTACATCATCGATTTATTTCAATGACACGAATCAGTACTGTTCACTTTACTAATTCGACATAAGAGAATAAGACAGATTTTCTACGATAAATTCATTGTTATTGAGGTTGTTTAAATATACGAGTGTTTCGTTCCTGTGATAAGAAAAAAAGTTATAATGTTTTCAAAAGAGTTAACTACAGTCTCGAGGTATTTTCGAGATGTTAGTAATTCGTTGATAGGTTATTATTCGATTATAGCTTGGCAGGAAGGTGTTATAGAAGAGACCTCAAGTACCAGTTTTTTTCCAAGGCAAAAATTCAGAAAATTAAATACTTTATCATTAGCTTTCAAGTTGTGTATTAGAATAAATCGTTCAGGGACGAAAAAGCAGCGAGGATATTAGCAATTTGGGTCTAAGCTATAAATAGATAATTATATTTAACTTTATTATCAGAAGGAACTTCAGAATTATCATTCTTTCAAAGATAAAATGACGGAAGAATATGATGCATCATCCTTGGCTTACAAATTGTTTTATAAAACATAGAAAAAAATTAGGTTAAAAAAAATTCGGCCGAAGTACTTGACGAATATTTTTTCACTTAATTCACACAATGTATCGGTCATGGTGACAACCTCGCCAAATACTTCGGCCGAAATTCTTTTTCATCTAATTTTTTTTCGTTTGCAATCTTTTTTTGCTTCGGACACTTATTTTGATACAGAGTTTTTATTTTCATTCTAGTTGGTAAAACAACTACATTTTCGGACTTGATTCCTTTCTCTATCAACATTGAACAGTATTTGAAGATTTTATGTCACACGATAAAGCCTCCGGTACTTGGCCACATATATTTTAGTATAGCTCAATTTATTTTATAACTTTTTGCGAAACCTCTAACCTCCCCGATAGCCAAATGACGCTAGAATGACGCAAAAATTGCGTTGGTAGTGGCGTGTGCCGTTCATGTTGTAACGTTAGTAACGTGAAGTTTGCCGCACCATTTTCATCTTTATTTTACGTTAGTAAGTAACGTTACTGCATGACGCACTAAAGACGCGAATGTGGCGTTATTCAGTGCTGTTCTTTTCACAGCATTCTAGCGTTAGGTGATGACGGAATTCTAACGTAAGATTTCAACATCATTGTAGCGTTGGGTTTAAACAGCATTGTAGCGTTACGTTTCAACAGTATTTCAGCGTTAGGTTATGACGTCATTCTAGCGTCAGGTTTTAACATCATAGTAGCGTTGAGTTTGAATAACATTGTAGCATTACGTTTTAACAGCATTGTAGCGTTAGATTTCAACAACATGTAGCATTCCGGTTTGGAAACATTTTATGGTTAAAACCTAAACGAATTACGATAAAAAATAAGATCTTTCTACACTAAAATAGAATATTTTTCGTTCTATAAATGCAGTTTCCGTGAATTCCTAGCAAAACAATATTCATTAACGTCGAAATAATAATGTTTTGCTTCGAATTTATACGAGAATGACATTTTTATAACGACAATTAATTTATTGTAATCGCGAAAATTTGCATTTTAATCGAATTCTTTTTTCTTAACTAAATTTGTTGTAACAATTTAAAGATAGTAAATTATATACTTCATCTGGAGAAAAATGAGGTATTCATGAAATTTAGAAATTCTCCGATCATTAAAGCTCCGAGAGAATTCAAAAATGTAACAATAACGGCGCGCATCCCAATTTGCTTGGGATGATGCAAAAGCCTTTTCCTGCGCCACGCTGTGGCCGGAATGGAAAGCTTCAACGCCCGTGCTCACTCGAATGAAATGGTGCCATCATGGTGCTAGATTGATGTGTATATCTAGCGTTCACATTAACGTCACAATGATGCAATATTGCCGGCATTTTAATTTTTTTATGCCATTAATGGGGCGCATCTGGTCTTTCGCGATCGCGTTAGAGTAGCAATGTATACAATGATTCCTAGTGATAGTCGTACTCAAAGTCCAAGAATCACTGAAAATTATGCAAAATTTATGTGTTTTTTGAATCTCAAATCTCAAAGTTTTCGAATCCCCATTCGGAGTTTTTTTTCGCATGTGATATTTATTTCAGCATTCAAAATGTTAAAAACAATAATGAAATTTTTTTCTATTTTATTACTATGGAAGTATGCAGGGTGTGCATAAATTTTTTTTAAATGAATCTGTTACGTCAGAGGTCCCCAAACTCCTACCGCCTTTTTTTTATTGGGAAAAAAATTGTTCACCACCGCATTGCAAATCTGGAAAAACTTTCAATCTTTAGCGAATAAACAAAAATATTTATCAGCCCTTGAACGGCACATCGAGTATTATTCACGCAAGAGTCTTTCAAGGCACTCTATCAGTTGCATAAGTGCGAGAGAGATAGCTGAAAAGCGGATTCACATTTTTCTCGGACATGCGATATTTCGAGAAAAAGAAAAATTACATCTTATTCTCAGATGGAAGCAGAACAATGAATAACTTTTATTTTTGTCGAAAACTCAGCTGTGTCCGAGAAAAATGTGGAGCAGCATTTTTACCGACAGAATGACTGATAGAGCGCCTTAAGACGTCGCCATTTCTGTAGTATTCGAGATTTTTTAATAAATCAAAAGTGAATTATTTGATGAACTGTTAAAAATAGGAGCGCATTCGGAAAAATAATGGTTTTTAACCGACTTCAAAAAAGAAGGTTTTCACTTGACCACTTTCTTTTATTTTTTCATGTATGTTCAGGCATAACTTTTCATCAGGCTTACCAATCTGAATGAATTTTTGTTTGAGAGAAGAAACTCTCGAGGTGATCTCATATGGATTTTGTCACGATTTCATGATAACTTGAATATTCTTATAAGAGATCTCTCTTAAATTCTTCAAATTGAAATTCAATTTTTTTAACAAACAAAAAGTATGATATATTATTTATAAAATCATTTTGAATATAAAAAAATCGTAAAATAATCAACTTTTTTACAAAAAAATATGACGTCAAAAAAGCTCTCGAAACTAAATGATAAATGTATTGAAACCCAATAGTAGAGAACCTTTCTTATATACAAAAAAATGAAGTCAATGAGAAAAAAATTAAACAGAAACCCTATCTTTAATATGCAATTCCTATAATTAAGAGTTTGTAATTATATTTCTATCTCAATAACTTTGAATTACTTTGGCACTGACTTACAATACTTTTAGTGTATAAGGATGGTTCCGTATGATTGAGTTTCAATATATTTATAATTTCTTTTTTAGCATATTTTTGAAATCAGTTTTTTTTTTAATTTGAAAAAAAAACTTTCGAAATCCTTTTTAGAAATGCACGACTCATTAAAATTTGTCTCCTACAATTAAAAAATGATCCAAAATATCTTGCAGCATTTGAAGGAGAAAGGTTGGAACTTGACGACAAAATGCGGCAGAATTGTTAATTAAAAAAAAATGAACATTTCGGTGAGCAAAAAGTATTTCTTTTTTTTCATATTCCATATTTTTATAAATCAGGGTTTTCGAATGTAATAATGGTGCGAAGCAGTACGTACGTTTCCAATTTACGCCATTTTCAAATGACATTTTTTTTCAAAACCCGGACCTCTTTTAATTCCTGAGATTTTTCCTCTTTTTTTAATGTTTTTCTGAGCAAGAAATATATATAACCAAGCGATTCTTGGATTTGATGTTCTTTCTACCCGACAACGGCAAAGATGGGTGGATTATGTTTTTAGCACCCTAAGTATACATGTAAATTCATGGATACCTTCACAGAGAAAAATATATTTGACCGCTTTCAACATATGATGGATCAATCGTTTCATCTCCATTCTAACAATAAGAGCGTTTCAGGCTGCATCGTTGCATTAAAAAAATGACGAATATTGTTGAAAATAAAAATTAAAAAATTAAAAATAAAATTGCTAATGTGTTGAGTGGGGTATCATATTCAAGTAATTAGAGAAAACTATTCAGACATATTCTTTGAAGGTTAAAAATGAAATTAATAAAAAATCATAGCTATTTTTTGAAAATTTAACAATATTGAAAAAAAATTGTTTTTGCGCAGATCAGGGAATGACATTGACAGAAACTTTTCGGCTGCATACGGATGCCAATTTGCATAGCCAATTTTGCATTTCATCTATATTCTGTGTAAAACACAATTTTTATTTTTCCCTCCAAAATTACATCATGTTTTTCTTTCATTTCTATTATGATAAATTAAAACTGGACTATTTAAGCCAGAGATACAAGTTCGAAAAATGGCTGGTGCAAATTAGCACCGGGGTCCAGACTAAAGGGTTTGAAAATAGTTGTGCAGCCGAAGGGTTAAGAAATGTAGGTTCTCTCAAAAATGATTTATACTAAATTTCACAACACGGCCATTGTCGCACGTCAGTTTCAAAACGGACAAACGTTAGAAACTAGGCAAAAGACGTACGATCACGGCCATCTTGTGAATGTTAGTGCAAATAATTTTCCAAAGAACCTATTTTTCGCATCGATTTTGCCCGTTTCAAATCACGTGCTGTATGCCAGAAATTCAAGCGTTTTTTCAAATCGCAAAATCAATATCTTCCCGTAAACTCTTCGGGATTATGCAGGATGCTTTTTCTTCGTTAAAATGTGAACTACAACTTGCAATACCTTACATAGCTGAATTTGATCGGATTCACTTGGAAAAAAACGGATCGAAACGCTTCGGGGCATTGCGGGAGCGCCGAGATCTCTATCTTAAGGGTATACCCAGGAAAAGACGAGCTATTCAGATTGTAAGGTATCATAAGTTAGCCCTGTTAAAATCTGACTGACACGATATCTTGACTTTGGATCATTTGAAACAAAAAAAGTGGCGAAATTAGTAAAATATAGACTTGTCGCTATCGTTCGGCCCAGAATAATTCACGTGTGATAACAACAAACAAAATGGCGGACTTTTGAAATTTTTGACCTTTTTTCAACTTCAATTGTTTAAACAATCGACTAAATATTAATAAAAATATATAATTCTAGGTCAAACGGAAGCTATACATGTGTAGAATAAGTGTACCAAATTTCAGCTCGATAGGTGCAAAACTTTTTTTTCTAGAATGTCAGCCAGGTCAAAAAACGTTATTTCGAGAAAAACGGGTTCAAGACGCGCCAAACGCCTAGGCGCATCTGAGACCCTCGGCTTCCTATGCGTATTCCTACCTGTTCTCGGTCTTTCTGGCATAAATGACACTTTGTATAGTAATTCTATATATATCGACTACACAAATCTGTACTTTTCAGAAAATCGATATTTTGAAAAAAAAAATGGTAGACTAAGGGAGGTTTTTGAAATCTAACAAGGAAACCTTCCCAGGTGTACCCCGCCGATTTTGTTCCGCTTGGAGTATATTATTCTACATTGAAATCTAAGAGATACCTATTTTTTTTTTTTTTTTGCGGAAACTCATATTTAAGGGGTGAAACACACCCCTAAAGTTGAGGTCTCCCAGGGGAGGTTGTTCAGTTCCATATATATGCAGACAAGGGGGCAAAATCAAACCAATTGCATTCAATGCTTCATAAAAAGTTATGACTAGTCGATTTTTTTCAGCCCTGAGGGGGTGAATAAGCCGAAGTTATAGGGGTTGAAAATTAAAAAAACGTTATAACAAATAGAACATGCTCGATATGGAAGTGAAAAAATTGCATAATTAACAGTTTCAAAAGTTAAGACAAACATGTTTTTGCATTTTTTGAAAAAATGCATCCTTGAGGGTGTACTACCCTTACATCCGAATACCTTTAATTTCTGTAGATATGTATTTTTTTAAGTATCTATCTGCTAGAATATATTCTTTTGGATATAGAACATATCGTGAAATTGTTTAAAAAGATTGTTATCAACATAAAAAAAAATCCCTTGAAAATAATCGATAGATTATAATAATCGATAGAACATATGATTCTGGCATTACAGATAATGAAAATTCTTTTCTTGAGAGATCGAAAAGTAGCTTTTTTCGCGATTTTGTTTCAACCGAGTTTTTGATGTTTCATTAAATCACTCTTAAAGAATAGAGGATGAACTCTTAACGTTATTTTCATTTTGTACACTGTTTTTTTCTATCATTGAAATTTCTATCATTGTAAATGTCCTATAAAAAAACGATGTGCACAATTCTAGCCGTAATTATTGTCTGAAATAAAATTTTAAAAAGATTATTAATTTACATGCGTGTCACTATTTTGCTATGGAGGGTTTATTTTTATTTTTATTTCTTTATTTTTTATTATCAAAAAACTGTTGAAAAAATCGGCTAAATTCGTTCTCGTTTTGTTAGAGAAAAAGAAGTTTGTTATACACGTGATGTTTGTTGTTACAATCACGTAGCAGTAAATGAACTGATATCTTTTATCATTTCGAACCTTACTTTGTATATGTTCGTTAGCCTTGCTTATTAGTTATCTGATTCTCCGAGTTGATATTCTACTTCACCTATCATTGAAAGAAGTTTCAAAATACGTTGATAAGAAATATATAACTGTTATCTGCCTCTGCCTCTCTTATTTGACATATGATGGCCTGTGCTACGCTTATAAGTCGCGTTCTTTAGAAATTGCTTCAATTCGATAAGTGCGAGTTAGAAGGAATTTATCTCGTGATAAAATAATATCAACAATCAAAGGCGTGTATAGCTCTGTGTTTTGTTTGCAATCAAAAGTTGTTAAAAGTTCCATAAGTTAAGAAATCAAGTGTATTTATTATCAAAAATGAAAGTGAATCCGCTTAATGTGATACGATTAGTTTTGGCACATTTTCAAGCCCTAAATATACCTGAAAGCCCTATAAATAATGATGAAATACAATTAAAAGAAAGCATTGAAAATATATTAACGAAAGCCATGCAAGATTACATGGGCGTCGAAACAATCGTAGAAGATTCATTATATTTCCAAGAACCTTACAAAGATTGGGATATGAAAATAGTAGAAGACGAAGAATGGGGATCGGCAATCAATGATCCGGTACTACCTCCGGATGTTTGTACTACTGATGATGAATCTGTTTCGTACGAGTATAAATCGAGGGCAGTCAACTATTGGAGAAGTGGCAAAACTGAAAATTTGAGCCTATCAAGCGTTAAACAAAAATTTAGAAAAGTACAATCGGTGACTCAATTAAAAAGATGGGCTAAATATTTAAATAAAGGTGGAACTTATAAAGAAAAAATAGCTAGAATTTGCGAGTACACTTTAGCCAATTTTAAAGCTGCCGTTGATGCTGGTCTTATGGTACATGACATCGACTTAAAAAAATGGGCAATGCAAGCACAAAAAGAAATCGGTCATGAAGATGTCCGTTTTAAGGCGTCAGACAAGTGGGTACACTCATTTAAGAAAGCTCATAGGATTGTTTCCAGAAAAATTAGTAAATTTATCACAAAAAAAGTATTGAAAATGCTGACAATCTGCGAAAGCTTGCTGAACAATTTGTTTCTGAAGTGAAGAACGATATAGAAGAATATGGGTTATCGAACGTCTACAATTCGGACCAAAGTGGTTTCCAATTAGAAATGCATTCTGGAAGAACATTAGCGGTTGAAGGAGAGAAACAAGTTGAATGCCTTGTACAATCAATTGCTTCTACAACACATAGTTATACGATTCAGCCCACTATAGCAGGTGACGGAAGGCTTCTTTCTCCGCTATTCCTGGTTTTGAAAGAACCAAGTGGTAAATTTGGTCCAATAGTGGAATCGTCACTATTCAGACCAGAAAACGTTTACATAGAAGTATCGAAATCTGGAAAACTCACTTCAGGCAATAATAAAAATTATTTTTTTCGAGAATTCCTTATATTGACACATAAGATACTGTTTATTTCTTGCAACGAAGCAAATTGAAAAATTAATTCATACTTTCAGAACATTTTAAAACCTAGCTATAAAATGTCGTCTTCCCCCAAGTTGGTTCAAACAGTATTTTATTAATTGACTCCTGGACTGGACATTGCCCTCGAGCTGTTGACGAAGCGCAACCTCGGGATAAAAATATAAAATTAAGAAAAATACCACAGGGTACAACGGGAAAGATTCAACCTTTGGATGTTTTTGGCTTCAGGATATGGAAAAATTATGTGAAACATTTTTCTGACAATGTCATATTAATGGATTATGATTTAAATTTGCATTTACGAAATAATATAATTAAGCTTCAGTCACTTGTTCACAACCAATTATCATCTCCACGATATGTAAACTTATTTAGGTATTCATGGTTTAAAAGCGGTTATAATGAATGGCGAATGGAGAATTTTGAAAATCCTGTAGATTTTAGTTTTAAAACTTGCAAAGCGCATTGTGATGTACCCGGATGTCAAAATATTGCTGTTGTTAGGTGTTTATGGTGTAAAAAATCATTATGTTTCCAACACTTTTTTGACGATTTCCACTATTGTAAAGAATGTAATGAATAATTTCATTTGTCAATCATAAATACATCTGTACAAAATACAGCATATAAAATATAATAAAAACAATGATACAATAATTAGAAATATTAATATGGTAACAATGTGATTGAAAAGAATTTTCATTATCTGCGATGCCTAAATCATATGTTGTAACGATTATTATATATAACGAAGACGAAATCGCAATTTTTTTATTAAAACAATTTTTTTCAAGGGATTTTTTTTTATGTTGATAACAATCTTATATCCATTAATATATCCAAAATATATTAATATATCCAAAAGAATACTTTCTAGCAGATAGATACTTAAAAAAAAACGTATCTACAGAAGTTAAAGGTATTCGGATGTAAGGGTAGTACACTCTTAAGGATGCATTTTTTCAAAAAATGCAAAAACATGTATCTCTTAACTTTTGAAACTGTTAATTATGCAATTTTTTTCACTTCCATATCGAGCATATTCTGTTTGTTATAACGTTTTTTTAATTTTCAACCCCTATAACTTCGACTTATTCACCCCCTCAGGGCTGAAAAAAATCGAGTAGTCATAACTTTTTATGAAGTATTGAATGCAATTGGTTTGATTTTGCCCCCTTGTCTGCATATATATGGAACAACCTCCCCTAGGAGACCTCAACTTTAGGGGTGTGTTTCACCCCTTAAATATGAGTTTCCGCAAAAAAAAAATAGGTATCTCTTAGATTTCAATGTAAAATAACATACTCCAAGCGGAACAAAATCGGCGGGGTACACCTGGGAAGGTTTCCTTGTAAGAATGTGCTCTTCAACTGCCTTTAGTCGCTTATTCGATAAAAAAAATTTCGTCGCGTCAAATTCATTCGAAAAAAACTCAAACATATCTGCAATTTTACGGGGAAAAAAACAAGAAATCATTTCAGTCTGCATTTGTTTAAAGTTCAATATATCCTTACAAAGTGTGCCAAATTACCCGAACATCAAATTTTTTTGACTGTACAAATGCCCATTTCTTTTTTATGGTTCCAAATTTGTAAACATTTTTATGTCGGATGAGCAATTGAAGGCGGCTAAAAAAGCTTTTGCGCTCAAAGCGCTGCTCTATCATCGAATGGTACTACTATACTTTGCGCGTTGAGGAGCTTTAAGCGCTAAAAGCGCCTAAGTCGAACGCACCCGAAGTGGGAGATACGGTTTTCTTTCCGTGGTTACGGAGAATGACGGGTCCAAAATAGTCCTGGGGGTTATTACCAAAAAACGATTCAAAGTTGAATATATGATTTTCAAACTTTACATTCTTAGTTTCTTAGTTTAAGGGGTTATATACAGTTGAAAATTTCAGAAAATCGATTTTTTTTTTATGGCATTTTCAGAATGTACATACATTTGAGTACATTCTCTGAAAATTTCAAATTAATCCAGCAAGTAATGTCGGAGTTATATGCTATTTTATGATTAATTTCAAATTTCAAAAAATCGATTTTTTTTGTTGCATTTTTGGAGTCTACATATATTCAAATAGATTCTCTGAAATTTTCAAAGCGATACGGCAAATATTCGTAGAGATACATGCGTACTTGAAAGGACGCTTGGAGCATTACAAAGTAAGCGCGCTCCGAACGGCCCGAGCGGCAGCGGTTGTTGTGGCCCGCGTGCCTGAGGTGACCCTTTTCATTGTTTTTGCATACATGGTATATGCGAGAGCTAAGCGTGGTCATTTCTTATACCGAAGAAAGGAATTTTGTCAGTCGAACCAGCTCTGCCACAGAGTAAAGTCGCGCGTTCAAATTTTACTCCGTTTTCGTAGTTTTGCGAATAAAAATGCCTTACAATTGTACCAGACAACGGAGACTATCCGACAAGACGCAAATTTCAAGAGGGAAAAAGCGAAAACAATCGTACAATCCAAAAACAGTCGAGGCCGATGAAAGTAGCTTCAGTACATCCGCGAAAAAAATTGAAAAATCAGAAGGAGATCTTAGTTCCTCGTGATTCCTCCATTGAATATCGCATTTTCAATTTTATAACGGTCTTCGCAGCGATAAGTGAATACGTCCAGTGTAAAACTTGCAAAGGAAAAGTGCAATTTCAAACGGCTGCACAACGAGGACTCGGTTTTAAAATCATCATTCTGTGTGATAAGTGCGATCCTCGAGCCATAAACTCTTGTCCTTTCATCAAACATTCTTACGCGATAAACAGACGATTTTTATTTGTGATGAGAACTCTCGGAATAGGATTGAAAGGTGCAGCGAAATTTTGTGGATTGATGGACATGCCACCTTTTGTGATGCAAGCTACGTACGATTTGATCGTCAAAAATATTCATTCATGCACGCAAATGGCCACCGAAAAACTTTTCGAAAAAGCTTGTGCTGAAGAAAAAGAAGCGTCTGCTCAAAATCGAGGCGATGGAAACTGTGAAGAATTGACAATATCTGGCGATGGAACCTGGAAAAAACGAGGGTTTACTTCTTTATACGGAGTAACATCACTGATCGGTTATTATACGGGGAAAATTATCGATATCGTCGTGAAAAGTTCGTACTGCAAACAATGCGAGGTTTGGAAAAAAAAATCGACACTGAAGAGTACAACGAATGGTATGACGATCACAAAGATGTTTGTGCTGCGAATCATAACGGTTCTTCAGGAAAAATGGAAGTCGATGCGGTCGTAGAAATGTTCAAGCGTTCAATGGAAAAATTTAACGTCCAATACAAAAATTACATCGGCGACGGTGACTCGAAAACCTACTCGGGGATTTTGAAAGCTCTGCCTTACGGAAACAACGAAGTGGTAAAAAAAGAATGTATTGGACACGTTCAAAAAAGAATGGGTTCACGACTCCGAGACTGTGTCAAAAAAAATACCGAGATGACTGTAAATAAAAGTGGGAAAAAAATGCAAAAAAAAGTACTTGGTGGAAAAGGAAAGCTCACAGCCAAACTGATCGATAAATTGACTGTTTATTATGGTTTGGCAATCAGGAGGCACTGTGATTCCGTTGACAATATGTATAATGCAATATGGGCAACATATTACCATTATTGTTCAACAGATGAAAATCCTCAACACGAAAGATGCCCGGTCGGAACTGAGTCATGGTGTTGTTGGCAGCGAGCGCGAGCTTCGAATAAATTATCGGATTATAAACACGATTATTCTCCATTTCCACAAGATGTTGCTGACGCTCTGTTTCCGATCTACACGGATCTGAGCAATGAAAAGTTGCTTGAAAGATGTGTTGGTGGTTTCACACAAAATAACAACGAAAGCTATAATCAGTTGATTTGGAAAATCACACAGAAAATAATTCCTAGTGGTTCAAAAATAGTGGAAATAGCAGCTCACATGGCAGCCGGCACCTTTAATGAAGGTACGGCATCACTATTATATTATATGAGTGCACTGGATCTATCGATTGGGCCCAATGCCCATGCCTATGCCGAAAAACAGGATGCAGAGCGCGTCGCGATCTCTATTTTAAGAGCGCATGAGCGCACGCGCGAAGGAAGAATGGTTCGCCGACGACTGCAATTCGACAATTTGGAAGCTGCTGATGATGCAGAGGGAACTTCTTATGGCCCTGGAATAGATGACTCCTTGTAAGTTGTAAAAAAAAATTTTTATCCATGTGTTCACCACTTATGAAACTTTGAACGCGTTTATCTCGAAACGATGTTTTCAAAGTCGGTGAGCACGATTTCTCAAAGATGGCTCAACCGATCGGTCTGCAATTTTAACACCACTTTCTCAGATATATTCTACTGGGATTGGACGAAGGAGTAAGATTTCCGAAAATTATTTCTATTTTTTTTGAACCATTGAACGACCAAAATTCGGTTAAAAATTGAAATTTCGTCTTTGAGGAGCCGTCATTTCATCAAAATTGGAAATTCCAACTATTCCTTCGTCCAATCCCAGCATTTATCTGTCCACTAAACAAATCTCTTTGGTTTTTTAATTTCAGCTGATCCAAACGGGAGATTTCATGCTCACCGCAAGACGCCTTTTTTTAGAGGACCTACAGGAGATCAATCACAGGAGCTATCTGAAGCAATATTTTGTTAAATAAAAAATTGCGATAAAGAGTTAAAAGATGACACTCCATTTACTTCCTTATGCTTTTCCTCGTCAAATGAAATCCCTATCCGGAAAAAATTCGTAAAAAAACGAGTTTTTTTGGCCTTCCAACTGTATATAACCCCTTAAAAAAATGTTATATTAAATAAGATTAAAATCGAGGTAAATAAATTTTGAGATTTGAGATTGAAAAAAACTAAATGTTGCAAAAATTTTAGTGATTCTTGGATTTTGTGTACCACTGTAATAATTTTGACTTGCATGGCCGCCATATAAGTATTTTCCACATACAAAAAAGACTTGAGATGGTTGCACTATATTGCTAATCTAACGCAATCGCGAAAGATCAGATGCACAGCATTAATGGCATGAAAACATTAAAATGCCGTCAATATTGCATCACTGTGACGTTAATGTGAACGCTAGATATACGCATCAATCTAGCGCCATAATGGCACCATTTCATTCGAGTGAGCACAGGCGTTGAAGTTTCTCATTCCGGCCACAGCGTGGCGCAGAAAAAGGCTTTTCCCGAACGCGCATCATACGCCTGGAGAGCATATACTGCCGGATCCGAAGCACATTGTCGTCGTCTTCAAACTCTGATGGTTTTCAACCAGTTGAGAATGCTCATCCCAAGCAAATTGGGATGTGCGCCGTGATTGTTACATTTTTGAATTCTCTTGGAGCATTAGTGACCGGAGAATTTCTGAATTTCATGAATGCCTCATTTTTCTCCAAATGAGGTATATAATTTACTATCTTCGAATTATTACAACACATTTATTTAAGAAAAAAAAAATCGATTGAAATGCAAATTTTCGCGATTACAATAAATTAATTGTCGTTATAAAAATGTCATTCTCGTATAAATTCGAAGCAAAACATTATTATTTCGACGTTAATGAATATTGCTTTGCTGGGAATTCACGGAAACTGCATTTATACAACGACAAATATTCTATTTTAATGTAGAACATTCGTATTTTTTGTCTTAATTTGTTTAGGTTTTAATCGTAAAATATGTTTTCAAACCGGAATGCTAGATGTTATTAAAATCTAATGCCGCGATGCTGTTAAAACGTAACACTACAATGTTGTTCAAACCCAACGCTACTATGATGTTAAAACCTGACGCTAGAATGCCGTCATAACCTAACGCTGAAATATTGTTAAAACGTAACGCTACAATGCTGTTTAAACCCAAGGCTACAATGATGTTGAAATCTTACGTTAGAATGCCGCCATCATCTAACGCTAAAATGCTGTGAGAATAACAGCACTGAATAACGCCACATTTGCGTCTTTAGTGCATCAGGCAGTAACATTACTTGTGCGTTCGACTTGCATGCTGTACCGTGCTTCGGCTTTACTATAACGTGAGCTTTCAGAGCGTGCAAGTCGAACGCACTTTGAGTGCTTACAGCGCTGAAAGCGTGCAAGTCGAATGTACCCAAGAAGACCGATGATGTGCAGACAGACGACAGGACCAATCAGAAGTTTTCTCATCGGTGATTGGTTGAAGCCGGTATTTTCTCAGCGGGGATTGGCTATGAAGGGCATCAAAATGCCCTTGTATGTATCGGTCAGAACGCGCATACAGATACATCAAGTCCATAAATGTGTTAGTAAGTTTTGCATAATCTTGAGTCCATGCAAAGTTTTTTCTCAGCAATTATGCCACGAATCATGCTGATTTTGGGCTCATTCGAACGATAATTTCTTAATTAGTCTCCAGTTCAATTTTCAAACCCTCAAATGACTCATGATCTTCGTAAATAAACGAAATGTTATTCCGATTTTACCCCCACCACCGCGAAACGTTTTATTCAGAGAAAGTATAGTCTCGGCGAGCCTCGGGCCAGCAGACGACAGGGCTGTCAATGTACTTGTCCCGAGACTCTACTGAGTCTCTAGATAACAAGCGAAATGGAAGTTATAACCTTACCGGTGAGCGAGGGGTACCCTTACCCGCTGGTGAGGTTATATTTTTTTTCGCTTATTATACATAAACCCTTATTTTTATAATCGAAGAATACTCATAATTTTTAATCACTGCACAACTTAACAAGAAATAATAACAGACGTAATGCTAGATATTTATTATTTTTAGAATTATTAAAAAAAAAAAAAAAACATTCTTACCGATGTTGCTGAAAGTTATATTTCCCGATCATTTTTTTCACAACTTATCCAATATATAAATGGTATGCTTGCACATCACGCACTTTGCCACTTTAAACTTCACTTAAACTCTCCGTTTCAATTTTTTTTATTATTTCAAAAACATTTATCAAAATTGCTCGCACGTCCCGCACTTCATTATGTCGAAACTCCGTTCAAAATTTCCGCTGTGTCGGTACCGCGAAAAGAGAGAGAACTTTCCGCTGTGTCGGTACCGAGAAAAGAGAGAGAAAAGTAGTTGTGACCAATCGCAGCTCGTTGCTCTCGTCGCCAGAGACCGGCTTTCATGTAAATGGGTTTTGATGGACATCAAAACGCCTTTGATTGTGTCATATACAGATACGTCGAATCCTTCGATGGGTTAGTATTTTTTACATAATCTTGAGCCTGTGCAAAGTTTTTTCTCAGCAACTATGCCACCGATTATGCTGATTTTGGGCTCAATCGAAAGAGAATTTCTTAATTAGTCTCCAGTTAAATTTTCACGTCATCAAATGACTCCTGATGAGCTTCGTAAATGAACAAAATGACATGCCAATTTTACCCCCACCAACGCGAATCGTTTTATTCAGAGATAATATAGTCTCGGCGAGCCTCGGGCTAGCAGACGACAGAGCTGTCAATGTATTTGTCCCGAGACTCTACCGAGTCTCTTGATCGCAGCGGTATGCGAAGAAAATTCTTTTTGTGTATACGTAACTCCTACACAAACAGTTCACGCTCAAGCTCAAAAAATTACTGGACTCAAAAATGTCGGCGGAGAATTGTAGTACAAAGATAAGAAAATCGACTCAATTCCATTGCACGATGCCTTGCGCGCATTTTTACAATTTTTGAGTGTGTCAGGTCAGCCATGCCTGCTCATTGCCCATAATGCTAATTTTGATTGCTCGCATTTGCTCTTGGCCACACAAAAATATGGCATGACACGAGAATTCCAAACAAGGATTGCTGGCTTCTCGAATACATATCTGATCCTCGAAAAATTGCACCCGACGCGAAAAAGGCCAGGGATGTTCAAACTTAAAAGATTAGCCAAAGATCTAATCAATATAAGCGGGAAAGAAAATTTCCACAATGCATTGTTTGATGTACAAGTCTTGAAAGAACTTGTATCAAGCTGCATCCCTAGAAAAATTTTATTTGAGAACGGCAAAACTTTCATGGAGAAATGTGAACAATTGAACCCAACAAAAAATTCAGGAAATATCGCAAAATCTTTGCAACCGTTGAAAGAAGTTGTATCGGCTGGAATGATAAAAAAAATCGCGAATGCCGGAATTACTTTCGAAAAGTTAAAGGAGATTCGTAAAGAAAATGGAACTGAAGGGTTATTGCTCTTTCTTTCAGCAAAGGTCACGAAAAACAAAAAAATATTGAAAAACCTAACTACCTTTTTTGAAAAAAGTTTATAATTGAAGCCAAAATTTATAGCCAAATAACTAAATTTTGATATTTTGTTTTGTATTGAGAGTTTATTGTCAGAAATATTTATATCGTAATAAATATTTTCACAATAATGTATAGTTTATGACCAAATAACCAAACTTTGATGTTTTGTATTAAGAGTTTATTGAAATAAATATTTTTATAAACATACGTATTTTCACAATAATGTAATGTAAATTAATTATTTGAGTGCATTCGTAGCGGAGTTTTCTTCTGACATGACTGAATTCGGCTATTCATACTCCCGCCAGTTATTGAGCGGTCCAGTGTTGCACGATCGTCACTCCCCCCTCCACAAGAGCTTTGATTTCACGACAAACTTTTTATGCGGATATCTTCGGAACGAGATGGTAGAGCTAATTTTTTTTTACAGAAATAAACAGTAACATTTGTTTTAATTATATTATTTTTTCATCAAAATCTGTCTCGTCGATTTTTTTTTTAGAGCTTAATGAAAATTTCTACCATAAGAACGTGTGTATAAGCATCGATTTAAAAAAAATTAATATCTCGACTTCTGGATGGTCAAGCTTTCTCAAATTTTGCACATAATCTGGTCTCAATTAAATGCAGACATACACAAAATTAAAAAAAAATCTGTCTCAAAGAATTTTACGCGACTCCTACCTTAAATTCTATCGTTAAGACCAAAGTTATCAATTTTAACAAGGCGCATCTAGTGGTGACCTCGATCATGACCTTGACCATGACCTTCAAAGTGATTTCAAGGTCAAATTTTTTGTAATAAAAACTCCCTTTTTGACATCCGCAATCGATAGAACGAGAAATTCGACGTACAGATATGTACTCAAGTCATCGGTCGAATTTGACATTGAAGGTCACTGTAGGGTTAATTCAACTTAAGCAGTGCGTTTAACATTACGCTTGGTGATGCGAGTATGTTTGTCGGCATGCAAATTAAGCGTGATAGGAGTGAAAAATCGATTGGTGTATACCAAAGTATGTATATCGAGCGAATTTTGAAAAAATTTCGAATGATTGATGCGAATCCACTCTGTGTGCCTGCTGATCCAAACGTGATTTTGTGTCCGGTGGATGAGAGCGAAGCTTTAATCGAAAATGTGCCTTATCGTGAGGCAGTCGGATCTTTGATTTTTCTGGCATCGGTATCGCGGCCTAATATAGCTTACGCCGTTAATTCGGTTAGTAAATTTCTTGCAAAGCATAACAGCGAGCATTGGCGAGCTGTAAGAAGAATCTTTGGCTACTTAGTCGGTACGAAAGAAAAAGGTATAAAATACTGTGCGAATCAGAGTGAGTGTAAACTAGTAGGTTACTCAGACGCAGATTTCGCGAGTGATATTGAGACCAGAAGATCTACGACAGGTTGTCTTTTTGAGTTAGCGAATGGTCCGGTGAGTTGGTCATCACAGCGTCAAAAATTAGTGACTCTGAGTACAACGGAATCCGAATATGTTACGGCGGCAACTGCGACGAAAGAAGCTGTATGGTTGCGAAAGTTGTTGTATGACATTGGATGTCAATGTGTAGAGCCGACGCAGATTTTTGGGATAACCAAAGTGCCATAAGGCTGGTTAAGAATCCCGAATACCACAAGGGTACAAAACGCATTGATATTCGATATCATTATATTAGAGAAAAATATGAAAAGAAAGAAATCATTGTAACGTAAGTTCCTTTGGATGTGCAAAAAGCGGACATATTTACTAAGTCGCTCACGAAAATTCGTTTTCAAAGAATGTGTGAATTAATGAGTGTCTGCGATGTAGCACGCTGAAACGGTGAAAGTATTAAAACGATCGTTTTGAGTTTTGCGCGTGCGTGGTCTGGAGTGAGAGAGAGAGCATACATTGTAGTTTGTTACAAGGCCGCAAGGCTAGTGAGAGCGTCTGTCGCTACTAATAGTAGTCATCGAGCATTCATGAGCGATAGACACGTTTCATTTCCAATATTAAGAATCTTTATTAAATCGTTGATTTTATGAACCGATATAGGAATTATTTATTTCTCTATTTTCCTTATCCCTTCTCAATATGTATTAATAGTTACTTACTAACGCAAAAGAAAGATGAAAATGGCGCGGCAAACTTCACGTTACTAACGTTTTTGGGCCCAGTGTATGCTAAGTTATTCACTTTCCGCTTCGGTTGTGGCATAATGAATTCTAAAAGTTGTTTCAAAAAGTCTTCGGGTGCTCTTTTTCTGATGGTATCAAAATTTGTATCATCAAGATGCAGTGGGCACCTACAAAGTTTGATAACTTTATGAAGTGACATGTATGTTGAGTATTTCCACATTTTGTCTGTGACTGTGGCAGTATTAATTGAAAAATTCATTACAAAAAGTCTTCGGCTGCTCGTTTTTTGATGTGAACAAAATTTTTGTCTGCGGATCGCCATGGAGACATTCAAAATTTCTAAATTTGATTAGACCCTGTGCACTATGTTCTTTTACTTTTCTTTATTAAATGTGTCATAATAGATTTTAAAAAGTTGTTTCAGGAAGTCTTCGGGTGCTCTTTTTCTGATAGTATCAAAATTTGTATCATCAGTATGCAGCGGATACCTACAAACTTTGAAATTTCTGTGAAGCGGCGTGTGTGCCAACTATTTCCACTTTTCGGCTCTGGCTGTGGCATATGAATTGGAAAATTTGTTACAAAAGTCTTTAGCTGCTCTTTCTGAATAGGATTGAAATTGCTGTCTTCGAAACTCAATGCATGGGTACATCAAACATTTTTAAATTCTGTTGGGCTTGAAGTGCGCTGTGGTTTTTCGCTTTCCGTTTTTAGTTCTATCATAATAAATTTAAAAAGTCGTTTCAGAAAGTCTTCGGGTGCTCTTTTCCTGATAGTATCAGATTGTAGATACTTGGAATGCAGCGGAATCCTACAAACTTTGAAAATTTTTTGAAGCGGCATGTGGGTAAAGTTTTTCCCATGTTTGGCTCCAATTTGGCATCATAAATTGAAACATTTTCAGTTAAAAAGTTTTCTTCTATAGTTGATCTGGTTCTGATTATATTGAAATTTGCGCGAAGCTAATGCAACTGATACAACTATTCTCATTCCATTCTCTTAATAACTCATTCAATTTTCTTGGGCAGGATACACACACACACACACACACACGCACACACGCGCGCACGCGCGCACGCGCGCGCGCACGCACGCACGCACGCACGCACGCACGCACGCACGCACGCACGCACGCACGCACGCACGCACGCACGCACGCACGCACGCACGCACGCACGCACGCACGCACGCACGCACGCACGCACGCACGCACGCACGCACGCACACACACACACACACACACACACACAATAAATACATAAATAAATATTTACTCACAGGAAGGAACATTAAGATTCTGCCTCAGGAACATTGTTATGTGCGATAGCAAACATCATGGAAATGATGTGTGTGCGTGCGTGCGTGCGTGCGTGCGTGTGTGTGTGTGTGTGTGTGTGTGTGTGTGTGTGTGTGTGTGTGTGTGTGTGTGTGTGTGTGTGTGTGTGTGTGTGTGTGTGTGTGTGTGTGTGTGTGTGTGTTGTGGGAGTGCTCTGACCATTGTGAAAAGGGTGGTTTTACTTTCCCAAGATCACATTTTATTTTTATAAAAATGAGGGAGGGGGGGTGACCGCCGCCATTTCTGTTCGTGATTGTATTGGGGAGATCTCCCCGTACCTTTTCCCCCCACCCCCGCGCTCCTAAAAAATGGGGGTTATTTTCTCGATATTTACCGAGTTTTCTTCCATTTGAATGCACTGAAAGCTGAAACTGGAAGTGTAATAGTTTTTACCACGAGTATACAAATATATAACAAAAAGTTACTGCTATTCAAATATGTTTATTCAATAAAAATAAATTTAACTAACTATAAACTCTGCAAAAAACTCTGCCTGCTCTGAACTGGCACTCAAAAAGTTTGTAAATTTAACTATTTTTTTATAAACCAATTTGCATTCAGTAATTTTTTATTGGGTTCCCAGTTTCCGATTTATTTGAACAAAAATCCAGTAAGGTAAAGCGGCTTTAAAAAAGAAAATTGACTGGCTTGAGAATAGAAAAAATTGACAAATTAAAAATTTCAAAATACGTGTTCCCTCATTTCTTGTGCGAAAAATTGACTCGACATAAAAGGGGTCAAGGTTTGGGAATGAAAAAGTAATAACTGCCCAAAATGGAGTTCTTCCAATCTATATAGATATAAATGTTCGAAAAGAACGAGAAAAAACAAATATCCAGCACAAAAATTCCTCCTGGAGAAAAAAAACTGGACAAGTACTTTTGCTGACACCCGTTTCCATATTTTCTGATGAAAATCTCTGAACAAATCAAATCCTATCAAAAAGTAAGAAAAGTGATCAGTCTCAAAATAATTACCAAATAAATTCTAATTACATAAAACAAAAATGCGTTATTCCTCGCGAAAAGCTAAGGTTCGATTCTGCAGAAAGTTACAAAATAAATTGTACTCTATATAAATATAACTTAAATACATATATAAATAAATAGAATATAAAACAATTTTTAAGCCAATGACGAAGCATCATATTCTTCGGGCACTTCGTCTTTGGAAGAATAATGTAATTCTGAGGCTCTTTTTCAAAATAAAGTTGAATAATTATTGATTAATAGCTTAGACCGAAATTACAAATATCCTCGCTGCCTTTTCCCCCCTAAATAACTTATTCTAATACAAAACTTAATAGGTAATAAAAAAGCATTCACTTTTTCTGGTTTTCTGCCTTTGAGAAAAAATTATTACTTGAAGTCTATTCTAACGACCAGATTGAATCAAGAACACCTTCCTGCCAAGTCTTAATCGACTAATAATGTAACAACAGATTGCTAACATCTCGAAAATACCTCAAGTCTGTAGTTAACTCTTCTGAACACATTATAATATTTTCAACCTAGTTTCTTCCTTATCACAGACACAAAACGCTCCTATGTTTAGAAAACCTTAATAACAATGAATTTATGGTAGAAATCTGTCTCATTCTCTGATGTCGAATAAATGAATGAAGTAGGTGGACAGTATCGATTTCTGTCTTTGAAATAAATTGATGATGTAATGATGCAAACACGTTGTGATTTTATTTATTATATACTTTGTGTGTGTGTGTGTGTGCGCGCGCGTATGCGTGTGCGTGCGTGCGTGTGTGTGCGCGCGTGCGTGCATGCGTGTGTGTGTGTGTGTGTGTGTGTGTGTGTGTGTGCGCGCGCGTGTGTGTTTGTGCGCGCGCGCGCGTGTGTGTGTGCGTGTGTTGTAACGGAATTTTCTCCCGAAGGGTACGATCCGTCCCTTCCCGACTCACCTGACCCGCTAACCGTGTATTGTAGTCTGATGATGAGGTTGGGCTGGGCGCCAGGTACGACAGTACCGCCGGTAATACCGACTTTTGTTTCGTCCAACCCCGCCACCAGCGGTTATCCGCATTACATACAAACAGGTGACCGCAGACTGTCCGGCTACTCAGCTCAAACTGAGGTACAAAATGGTAGAGGGGCTGGTCCAAGGGGTGAGAGTAAAAGCACAACAGAAATAAATAACGGTAGTCGAGAGGAGTTAAATCAAATTAATTATGAGATTTATTCCATTTACAATGATCGTAACAATTTGAAAGGTTCGATAAAACTCGCGTCGAAGGGCGTCCTTGGCGGTTAGGCAGCTTGACGACTTAATAAAATCTCAAGAATCGGCAGAAATCAGAATAATACGCGAACCGCGGACCCGATCGGCCGATATAATGATAATAATGAGGTAATCCGACATGGAGAAAATAATGATGCGTCGTCGGCGTTTGGCAACTCGACAGCTTAAAAACTGGAGAAAACAACCGTAATAACGAGACATCTAAGGTAGTCGGGTAAATTAATAATGCGAACGAGGTAATCCGATATGGAGAATATAATAAGGAGTTGTCGGCGTTAGGCAAATTGACGGCTTACGTATTAGATAATAGTCACAAAAAGAAACTAATCATCATAATGAGGTATTTGATTTAATCGAAGAGAAATAATAATAATATCTAGGTAATCCGGCATGGCTAACATAATCATGCGTCGTCGGCGTTAGGCAGCTTGACGGCTTAAGAATTTTAAGGTAATCGGGCAAGGCTCCAAACACCCGGTACTTCAACAGATACGAGCACCCGGTAGATACGAGCTTGCCGTTCGAAATAAAAAGAGTCAGACGGTAGGCGAAAACCAAAAGAAAATAATGCTCCACGTTAGAAGCGAAATAAAATTGGCGAAAGGTTAACACGTAAAAATAAATAAATCGACTAAAGTGTGCCGAAATACGATATAGCTAGAGAAAGTGCGGAAGACAGCGACGAAGGAAAATAATGTAAACACGTGAGGGACCACGCTGGCCTTGAGCGCGCGGCGAGAGAGACTGAGTCGGGCGAACCATGCTCGAAATTCCTTTACACGGGCAATTCGAGAATTACGACGCAATAATTGTCGTACAATTCTCGCGACAAAATTCAATATTTCCCAGAAAACACTATAATTAATTACCCTTAACATTTATACGGATCGTGAGCGCGTTCGATCGCCCCCTCGCAATTCTCATTACTCCCAAAACTTGATAATACAAGAGGTGAACGCGAGACTATTGCAAAAGGACACCTCCGCCTTAAGACTACTTTCTCAAAACTCTAAATAATTACGCGAGCCATAATGCCCCAAAAGAAATAACGCCAAATTAATAAATGAGAATTGCGAGGAGCGAAAGAACTTTAAGGAGAAAGAAAAGGAACGAGCTCACCGGAAAACTTCCAAGAATCAGCCACGCGGCTCGTACGATAAGTGCAAGGTATAGGGCACTCACTTGCACGACCCACCGGAATGATTATCGATCGAAGACTGCCCATTCTTCTTCCCGTTCGTAGACGAGGGCTCCCGAAAACGAGCTATCCCCACCACTAATTACCCTCCACGAAAGACCGCGCTCCCGTGTCCCAGCACTGGACTATTTTCTATCTCTCTTACACTCGCGCTTTACGCGGTATTTCGGAGTTCTCGCGTTTAGGGCTGGTCTTTTACTCCCACTACGATCCAACAATGAAGAATCGATGCCGTTCTGCGGTAACCCATACGAAATTCTCTTTCCTCGCGCTCGAAATTCGTCATTAATAATTAATAACGAAATGACGGATGCTCCTTGGTTGCCTTCCTCCAGGGACATTCGGCGATCATCCTCGGCAAAAGGGGAGGCCTCCCTCATGAACTCGGGTGTCCTCAAGTACACGGTGGGCCCACACTTAAACCACCAGGAAATTCAGCACCTTAGTACCGGAGACGAACCCGAACCCCATTAGACGAGGCGCCGATGCTATCGGACCGCGGCTTCCAAGGAAAACACCGACGGGTGTTGCAACTCTTGGTTGCTACAGCAAAAGGGCTGACGGGCAACTGCGTAAAATGAGCCTTTTTCCAGCGCGAGCCCTTGACACCCACTCACTAGATTATTTCATAGATAAACCAATGCGACACAAACGAATATTGGGCCCGAGATCTGATTTTAACAGTTGTTGTTCAATTTAGCTGGTACACGGGTGCGCTTCCCCCCGTAAAAGAAAAGTAGTAGGATAGTTATTGAATAGGTACGACTAGCGGGTGATTAGCTCGGTCCCTCATAAAATAAGTAACTAAATACTGCGCAAAAAAAAACTTTTCCGAAAATTAAGTCTCTCATAAGGAACCCTAGGTAGGTCGACCCCTTCGATTTTGATCTAATTTATATATGTTGTAGTACATCAAAAACTAAGAGACACGTATTTTTTTTATCTGGCCAAAAATGGTTTAAAGGGGTGAAAACAGCCCCCAAAGATGGGCATCGAACGGGGTGGTTTCTCAGTTTCGAATAGGAGCACTTGACGTATTCGAATAAAACCAGCGCTGAAATGTTTCTATTGATGAGTCATCAAAAACGCAATCTAGGCTTTTTAGGGGAAAGAGTGTTTAAGGAGTTAACAACCCCTAATTTGATAATTTTATTTTATACCGTAAAGACTATTGCTCCGATTCGAACGGAACCAACTGCATTTTGTAGAGGTCGAAGAACTAGTCGATACGCGTTTTGGGGTTTTTACGAAAAATTCGCTTTAAGGGGGCAAACCACCCCTTTCGTTGCAATACCTTAAATTAATATTTAAAGAATTTGTTTCTCAATTATATTATTGTACGGCAGCACAGCCACGTATATAATTTATTGAAATGTCTTCAAACACGAAAATAAGTTTATCTTTGACCTTGTTTCTAGGTGAGATCATCCCCGTATCGACAATTCCTACGTAGGCCCATTGTGAGTTACGATTTATTTATTATGAAGGAAATAAAGCATAAGTTCAACTGTGATGAACCATAAAACGTAGAATTTAATACATTTGAAGGGAATTCCTACCACCAAGCCCCTTTTAGCAAGATGTAAAAAATTTTATTTCAGTATAAAGAATAGTATAATATGTACGTATGCATACGTATATTAAATTATGATACACACTTTAATGCTACGCTTTGTAAACTTATATTAAATGATACATAGGAGTACGTCTGGATAGCATTATCTCGGTTTCGGCGCCCAGCACCGATTACTGAACTCCATGGTGTTCCTCATTTTCGTTATCACGTTGTCTTATCGTCTTGTCTTCTTGATAATCTCTCTCGTTGTTTTTCCCACTTATCTCCCCGAGTCCATTAATTTCTCAAGTTATTTACTCCAGTGAGAGCAAATATGTCACTACTATTCGAAAAATAGATTTGTGTGTAGTTATAGTTATGCGTAGGTGGTGGTTATGCATAGTTACGGTACTTAAAGCTAGGACGTAACTTCTCCATATCTTAAGAAGCTACGTGCTTCGATCAGTATCATTGCTTATCGCTTTGACTGCGTGCTTATCTGGCTTAGGTTCTGCGTATATTTTCGCATTTCTTAAAGCAATTTTTGAAAACCAATATCAGTTTCTCACGGGACATTAAAGTGAAATATACACTGTTATTGTACACGTAGTATAAAAAGATTGTGAATCCATTAAATGTTATACGACTTTCTTTGATCACGTTTGAAGCGATGAACATTGCTGAAAGTCCGATTAATAATGAAGAACGCCAACTGAAAAATAATATTGAAAAAATTTTACTGCAAAGTATGCAAGATTTTTATGAGGTGGAATATACTGAAGAAAATACTTTAGATTTTCAAGAGCCCTATAAAGAGTGTGAGGCGAATCCTATCAAGAGACTCGGTAGAGTCTCGGGACAAGTACATTTGACAGCTCTGTCGTCTGCTGGCCCGAGGCTCGCCAGAGTATATTATCTCTGAATAAAGTAAATTTCGGTAGTGGGGGTAAAAACTGAAAGTCATTTTCTCGAATTACGAAGCTCAGGAGATAGATTATGACTTGAAAATTGAACTGGAGACTAATTAAGAAAAAATCTTTCGATTGAGCTTTAAATCAGCACGATTGATGCCGTATTTGCTGAGAAAAAGCTTTGCACAGGCTCAAAATTATGCAAAAATTCCAACACATCGAAGAATTTGACGTGTCTGTATATGTCACAATGAAAGGCCTCAGCGTGCCTATCGAGATTCTGATTGGTCACGAGTGTGGTCATTTCCACCGGTAAACCAGTGTACACACGAGTGATGTTTTTGAACGTGGCCCTGTGACTACATTTCTCTGCACCCATACCACGGAAAGTTTGAATGTTTAACCAGTGTGACGGTAGTTTTAACTTTTAACAGTGTAAAGTGCGAGTCGTGTAAATCGCGTGTTTTTTAGATTGTGAAAAATCGTGATTCATCAATAGTTTAAATATATAAATAGTGCGAAAAAACGGTAATATATAAATATTGCGAAATGTGATAATAATATTTTTTAATATCTCGGAATTAATCATCAGCGAAATTAAAAAAGATAACCTCGCACCCGCAGGTGAAATCATTTTTGTTTCGGATTCCAGAAAAGCCAAATAAAAACAAATCTCACCACTCGTTGAGGTTATCATTTTTATTTTTCCGTATAAAATAATCCGAATAAAACCGTTAATTAGTGTGGCCGGAATAAGTGCTAGAAAATACAACGAACATAACCATAAAAATCAGTGTTATACGTTCTGAAAATGTGTGAACTCGGAAATAATGTTGTTGAAGTTTCAATCTAGAACGCCACGATTTTTTTTTTTAATCATGTCACTTAAATTTTTCTTACAGATCAAAAGACTGTGTTTTTTTTCCAAAAGTGAGTGTATGAAAATAGTTGTGACAAGATGTATCATGTGCTCATAAATAAAAACCTGTAAAAATATTAATTGTTGATGAAATACTTTAATTATAAAAATTTGACAAATAACTTTTGTCGTGAAATCATGATTTTCAATACTTTTCAGGTACGGTCTACAAATAAACATAAAATTTCCAATATTCTGCAGGCTGTGTTCAGTTCCTTCGATTTTTCTTTCTGGCTTCAAGAAATTTACCAATATACTAAAGGTGCTGCGAGCTGTGAATTGGGCTGAGATTCTCTGCTTCGACAATTTGATCTAAAAAACTGGTGAAACTTAAAGCAATGAAGCATTTGCTATTCCTTGCGGAAACAAGAGATGCCTTATTTCCTTTGCATACAAGGATCACCGCTTCGTTACTGCGAGCTGTGCTAAGTTCCTTCGCTCTTTCTTTTTGGCATCGCACTACATATTTTATATTGAGCTGGGATTTTACTGATTATGTCAGCATAAATATTCAAGGATCATCTGTTATCATATTTCACAACAAGCTGAAGGATCAGAAATTCAGCAATAGTGTAATGGCATTTCTCGGTCAGGCTTGTGCAAAAGATATAAGTGGAAATAAAAGCATGAGAAAACAATGTAAAAATTCAATATTCATTCAAGTTTTTAGTGTGCATTGTGATATGATTTGTTAAAAAAAAAAGTGTTCCACAAATATTTCTATACGGTTTCATTTTTGGTCTTTCGCTCATGTTTTTCTCATATTAGTGAAATGCACATTGCTGAGATGCACCAAATATATGTATCGAATTTCTCAATATACTGCAGGAAACGCGAGGTGTTAACTGAAATGAATTTCTGCGCTTTGTTTGTGCAAGCTGTACTAAGTTCGTTCGCTTTTTCTTTATAGCATCGCATTGCATATTTGATATTGAGCTAGGGTTTTACTGGTTATGTCAGCGTAAATAATCAAGGATTATCTGTTATAATGTAAAAATTCTAGGATTCAGAGCTGTTCAGAAAAAAAGAAGTTATATCCTGGCCAAAAATCCCCTCCCCGGGGAAAAAACCTTGGACAAGTACATTTGTTGACCCCTGTTTCCATTTGTTTTCACAGAAAAAAACTACCCAAAAAAGTACAAAATTTTTAAAAAATTGGCAAGATTGAGATAGGAAAAAGAAGATTGTTTCTATAAAATAACTATACTCCAAATGACAAATAGAAATGAAAAACTTCATATATTTTATCGAGATCCCAAGAAAAAAAGCAACAATGCCCATCGTGAATGTCTGGTAAAAAATAGAGTCTACAAGTAAATGATCAATTTGCGCATAAAAAAAATAATTACTTTACAAAAACAGAAATGGAAAAGCCAATGATTTACGTTCAGCATTAAAATTGATAATATCAATAATAGGACAAGTATTTTATTGTCGCTTGAGGATGGAGTATTTAAAAAAAAGCAAAAATTAGTTGGTTATTGAAAAAAGTCACCAATGTACAAAAATAAAAATCGGTCAAGAGAACAGAGTCCAGAAAAAAAAATCGGGATGAAAAAAAACTTGAAGAAAAAAATTTCAAACGAAAAAAATTAGATTGAAAAAAAAATTTCGGCCGAAGTACTTGGCGAGTTTTTTTGCTTAGCTTGGATCACGTAATGTATTTCACGTAATGTTGTATATGTTATAAACTCGCCAAGTACTTCGGCCGAAATTTTTTTTTCAATCTAATTTTTTTCGTTTGAAATTTTTTTCTTCAAGTTTTTTTTCATCCCGATTTTTTTTTCTGGACTCTGTTCTCTTGACCGATTTTTATTTTTGTACATTGGTGACTTTTTTCAATAACCAACTAATTTTTGCTTTTTTTTAAATACTCCATCCTCAAGCGACAATAAAATACTTGTCCTATTATTGATATTATCAATTTTAATGCTGAACGTAAATCATTGGCTTTTCCATTTCTGTTTTTGTAAAGTAATTATTTTTTTTATGCGCAAATTGATCATTTACTTGTAGACTCTATTTTTTACCAGACATTCACGATGGGCATTGTTGCTTTTTTTCTTGGGATCTCGATAAAATATATGAAGTTTTTCATTTCTATTTGTCATTTGGAGTATAGTTATTTTATAGAAACAATCTTCTTTTTCCTATCTCAATCTTGCCAATTTTTTAAAAATTTTGTACTTTTTTGGGTAGTTTTTTTCTGTGAAAACAAATGGAAACAGGGGTCAACAAATGTACTTGTCCAAGGTTTTTTCCCCGGGGAGGGGATTTTTGGCCAGGATAGAAGATAATGTGATGGAATGGAGTCCTAGAACACCATCCGATACATGTTCGAACGATGAAGAAGATTTGAGCTATGATTATAAAAGAAGAGCAGTCGAATTTTGGAGGAGCGGAAAGAAAAAGAAATTGAGCGTAGACAGTGTCAAACACCGATTCAAAAAAGTAAAATCTAAGTCAATTAAAACGTTGGGCTCATCAATTCAATAAAGGTGGGACATACATGGAAAAACTAGCTCGCATTTCTCAATTTACGTTGGATAATCTGAAAAGTGCTGTTGACTCCGGTTTAATTGTTCATGATGTGGATCTTCGAAGGTGGGCCCTGCAGGCACAGAAAGAGATGGGATTTAAAGACGTACGGTTTAAGGCTTCCGATTGGTGGTTGTGGAAATTTAAGAAAGCTCACTGTATAACATCTCGAAAAATTAATAAATTCGTAACCCGAAAAACTATAGAAGAAGGAGCAGTTTTGAAAAGAGATGCAGATAATTTTGTTAATAAAATTAAACCTTTTATTGAACAATATGGCTTACAAAACATATATAATTCAGACCAAAGTGGGTTTCAATTAGAAATACATTCAGGACGAACATTGGCAGTAGAAGGCTCAAAACAGGTCGAGTGCCTTGTGCAGTCAGTGTCTTCGACAACTCACAGCTACACTATACAACCCACAATATCTGCAGAGGGAAAATTACTATCGCCACTTTTCATTGTTTTGAAAGAACCTACCGGAAAATTTGGACCAGTTGTGGAGAGAACCATATTTAAACCGAGTAATGTCTTTTTGACTGCTTCCAAGTCAGGAAAGCTTACGTCAGCTATTTGTATATCTTACGTTCTTTTGAATTTTCAGCTATAACAAAAAAAGCTAAATTTAAAACCTGTTAATCCTACATATGCAAAGAAAAATTAAAGTCAAAACAAACATTATACTGAATTTTCCAGAACACTTTAAGATGTGGCTGGAAAAGGTTTTTTCCCCTAACGTCGGTTCAAAAAGCGTACTTTTAGTAGATTCATGGAGTGGACATTGCACAGAAGTGGTCAAGCAAGCTACACCCCCTGGAAAAAGCATCAAAACAATGATCATACCAAAAGGTACAACCGGAAGGATTCAACCACTTGATGTTTATGGATTCAGAACATGGAAAAATTATGTTCGACATTTCTCAGACGCTGTTTTGTTACTTGATTATGATCTCAATCTACATTTAAGAAATAACATAATCAAATTGCAATCTTTAACTCATAATCAGTTATCTTCGCCAAGGTATCAAAATTTGTTTCGATATGCATGGTACAAAAGTGGTTACACAAGTGATTAACCTGAAGAATTTGTTAACCCCGTCGAATTTGCTTTCGGACAATCATCAAGACCTCAATGTGATGTTCAAGGTTGTGCGAAAGTAGCAATAATAAGATTTTCATGGTGTAAAAAATCACTTTGTTTGCAACACTTTTTCGATGAATACCATTACCGCACGACCTATAAAAACTGATTATAATCTGAAAACTATATTCACGTATTATGATGTTGATTTAATATGTACACTAATATCAGAAATACACAGCAATTGAATAAATATATGCAAAGAACCCAGTAGTTCTAGTAAATAATTATGGAGCATGAGACCGAACGAATATCCTGTAATGCAGACTAAAATATTATATTCATGAAAGTAGATAAATAATAATAATCGGAATAGGTAAAACCTAAAAAAGACTTGTTGAGTAAAGCGGAAGGAAGAGTTGATCATCATAAGCAAATAATTAAGCGTAAGAATGAACTCCTGAATGAGTTAACTATATATTTCCCAAATTTTTGTATTGCCTTCCAGTTGAATTATATTTTTTATTGCTTATGGAATAACTTCGAGGAGAGGCATTTGTCCCGAAGAATTGCAGCACTCGAAAACACTGTAAGTTTATCGTTTCTCATAATAGGCCTATGCAGGAATTATAGATACGGGGATGATCTCACCTAGAAACAAGATCAAAGGTAAACTTATTTTCGTGTTTGAAGACATTTCAATAAATTATATACGTGGCTGTGCTGCCGTACAATAATATAATTGAGAAACAAATTCTTTAAATATTAATTTAAGGTATTGCAACGAAAGGGGTGGTCTCCCCCCCTTAAAGCGAATTTTTCGTAAAAACCGCAAAACACGTATCGACTAGTTCTTCGACCTCTACAAAATGCAATTAGTTCTTTTCGAATCGGAACAATAGTTTTTATGGTACAAAATAAAATTATTAAATTAGGGGTTGTTCACCCCTTAAACATCTTTTCCCCTAAAAAGCCTAGATTGCATTTTCGATGACTCATCAATAGAAACATTTCAGCGTTGGTTTCATTCGAATACGTCAAGCGCTTCTATTCGAAACTGAGAAACCACCCCGTTCGGTGCCCATCTTTGGGGGCTGTTTTCACCCCTTTAAACCGTTTTTGGGCCTCTAAAAAAAAATACGTGTCTCTTAGTTTTCGATGTACTACAACATATATAAATTAGATCAAAATCGAAGGGGTCGACCTACCTAGGGTTCCTTGTCAGACATTTAAAGTTTTTGACTCTTATATGTATATCACTGAACCTCAAAAAATTGTTTTTCTGAAATTTACACTTATGGTCCACACGTCCTGCACTCAACACTTCTGAAACTAATAGGTTAAAACATTACCGATATTTCGAATGAACTTCGAAATAACTTCAAACTCGCACATCCCACACTTCATATGAAACTCTGTCAAAAATATTATACACTGCTTGAAAAATACATCCATAAACTGGAGCCCGCTGCACACGATGCTATTTTCGTGGTAGAAAGCATGCGTGTTGTACTTTCGGAAAGCGCACGCATAATTTTTACCAGGAATTTTCTCATCGCTCATTGGTTGGAACAAGAATTCACTCACCGGAGATTGGTGATCATGGGGGCCAAGAAGCCTATGTCTGTAGCGGTCAGTACGCGTATACAGATACGCCAAGTTCCTAAATGTGTTAATAACTTTTGCATAATCTCAAGCCCGTGCAAAGTTTTTTCTCAGGATTTACGCCACGAATTATGCTGATTTCAGGCTCATTCGAAAGATAATTTGTTCATTAATATCCAGTTCAATTTTTAAGGCCTGAAATGACTCATGAGCTTCGTAAATAAACGAAATGACATGCCGATTTTACCCCCACCACCGCGAAAAGTTTTATTAGGAGAAAATATAGTCTCGGTGAGCCTCAGGCCAGCAGACAACAGAGCTGTCAATGTATTTGTCCCGAGACTCTACCGAGTCTCTTGATAAAAACTAAAAATCTAGTTTTTTTATCACGCAAAAATTGGGTTAGGGAGCTGAAATTTTCAGATTTTTTTTTTCACAGTGATGATAGAATAGGCCAAACGTCAATTAGGAACGCACTGCCGGCAATTTTAGTGTGCTTATTTGGCTATGCCCTTTGCGAATTGAACTCAGTTTCTGCGAAGTATATTGGTCCTTACAATTAGTTGGAACGTGTATTGCGTGAACCCCATTTCTGGATAGATATAAACATTAGTTGTTTTTTACAAATTAATCGCCACCGATCGATGGCACAGCATTAATAAGTATATTGTCGAATTGTTTATTACCATTTTGAAGTTGGACCATTTTTAATAGAACTACAAAAACTGAAATCAAAACTGAAGAAATCTTGATAACCAAGAGTGATAATTTGCATAGTTCATGTTATAAAGTGTACACTAAAATTAACAGACCTCAAACTAAACTGAATACTTTTGAAAAAATATGAGAATAGACAATGATGCTGAACTGCACTTGAAATTATCGTGATTTGAGAATAACTGATGACGATTAATCAATTGATTGATTGGAACCATCCAATTGATTATGTATTACATGATTAGTTAGAACTGCTATAACCCTATAATCGACTTTTAAAAGGCAAACATTTAATGCATTAATTAGTAGTTATTATGAAACATTTTATAATACATGGTAAGACTATGTTGCAAGGAGTGATCACATTTAACTTCAAATAAAGACAATTGATATCAGTACTTTTTGCATACACCCCATATTCTGACAATAATACAAAAATTTCATTTTTGTGAGATTTTTTTGCAATTCATCAGATTTAAGTGTAAAATTACATAGCCATAAAAGGGTATAAATTGTCTAGTTCCAAGAATACCCCGAGTTCAATAGGAACCTGTGAGTAACAGATTTACGTACGCCTTTCCAAACTGCAATACCTGTTATCTCTTACCACTAATAGAATCCTGTCTTTAGTAATCAACACAATTACCTTCTTAGTTGATTTGCTGTGATCGGTAACAAGTTTCAAGTTGAAACTTTGTGATAACTTTTGTGCCGGACTAGAATTGTATCGATGTCCGTTCTTTACTTCGTAGTATTTAATTATAAGTTCCCAGATATGTATTGAAGATGATGATGAAGAACTGTTTTGTGGAAAACAGCCGACAAATGGTATGATGCTTGTCGCTTTTACGTCGGGTACTACACCATGCTGCATTAAGTCGCGGATGCATACTGCCAGATGATTTCGAACCGCAGCTGTAATTGCGGAGGCTGATGGAGCCCGAGAACACTCAGAATCAGATGTACAAACGCTTTCGTTTTCATTGTCATTGTGTTCATGACAATCGGTTTCGGCGACCGTCTCTAAAACGTGTTCCACAGCAATGTCCAGTCGCGTACGTAAGTCGCGCCAATTATACACAGAATTTTTCTGAAAAGGTCGTCGTACTTGGCTACTGCCGCACCCGAGCTGCGACATTACAAACATATGTAGCAAAGAGACAACCTTTCTAACGGTATTCAAAGTTCTCGTACGATTTTCCTCATTCGTTTCAGGAATTTCCGCTTTCCTGGAAGTGGTCAATGCAGATCGTACACTGGTTGCATGTACGGGACAGGCACAACTGCACGCTAGCGTTTCTGGACTGACCTCACCTTGAAGATAGTCAATGAATCTTTCCAAATCAACTATTTGTGTCTTCAATTGAGTAACAAGTTGTTCTTTCATTTTTAATGGACTAACGATCTAAAAAAAAATCGGGCACTTATTATTCTGAAAATATTTAAATATTGAATGGATTTTACATGAAACTTGGGTATTTATTTACCTGATTTATAGCGTGATCAACTTGCCATCGCAGATCATCTTCAGGTAATTTGCACATGTCGTCAACATTGAAATTCAATTTCTCCTTCAAATGATCTGAAATTGAGAACATGTGTTCTATAGTAATAATTTATTGTATCTTTCTGTTCCAAAAGCAATATTAAACTTTATGCAATAATATTTTATAGCCCTCTGTCCTTCAAAATTATTAACGTAATAGTCTTGCCATAAGTTCAAATATTAACTCTCCGGAAAATTTATGAAAGCTTGTGTGTAATTTTCGGAATAATCTAAAAATATTCATTGTTATATGTTATCGAAATGTATAAAATTATAAGATGATAGAAATAATCTCCAATACAGAGTTCAGAGTTTCAGAAATAACAAGGTTCCCTACATCCAATACACATTACACACAGAGCATTTATACTTTCTATCACTATATCTCCGATACTAATACGTCAGCATCGTATTTATTTTTCAATAAACTTCGTGATATGCTTTTCTATAATTAAGAATTTCCTAGAAAAAAATTGCAGAAAAATTTCAGAGTTATCGTGAGAAATAAGAAGTTTTAAGGGATTATATTTAGTTGTGCTCGGGAAAATTAAGGAATTTTCGTGATTTTTTTGAGCCATATTGACATCATTTTATTAAAATACACTATACAGTATCAATTACTACATATTTTGATGTACTTATATAATTTTTTTTATGAAAAAAATTTCACTACTAGGGGAAATATGGCCGTTGTCTTAAAACACCTTTTTGAACGTCACTCGCGGTATGATATTTCTGGAACGGCTCATCTGGAATCAAAAAACCAAAAAGATTTTGTTAGTATGATACTATACGCTCTTCGTGAACGAAGAGTTTAGCGAAATTTTGATTTAAAAAAAAATATCGTCGATTTTTTCGAAAAATTCGATTTTTGAGGTTCCTAAAATTACGTTTTTTGACCCAGAAATATATAAATTTTGGTCCCAATGAAAATTTCTTCATTGACGAATAAGCCATTATAATTAGAAATAAGCTCGTGAAAGATTCAAATCAATCGGTTCAGTTGCTTTCGAAAAATCGTGCTCACCGCAACAGCACTTTAAAAAAAAAACATGATTCCGAGTTAACGGGTTAGGGGTAGTCAGAATTTTCAAAAAATCGATTTTTTTGGCATTTTCTTGAAGTATGGTGTCTCAAAAATATTATCTGAAAATTTCAAATCAATCCAACAAATAGTTTTCGAGATATCTAGAGTCGCGGTAGCGACTCGAGACAAGTACATTTACGCATACTATAAAAGTCGAAGACGAGTCGCTACTAGAATCATTACAGCAAGCAAAGTGGTTCTCAACGTATTCCGAAAATTGTTTCGGCGATATTTAATGAATTATATCGTTGTGAAAGATGTTACGGGTTTACGTATTTTTTATTCATTTTTTTCTTTGGATCGTGACTATTTAGAACTCTGTAGCCTAATGCATATTGGAAATATTAATGTTTCATTCTTCCGTGGCATCAAAAAAAGGTGGCATTTTTCGCACACTTTTGACGTTTTGCGGTCCCTAATGATACTAACTAGAAACTGGTAACATTCTGGTTATGTGAGAGTACGTTCGTCGATGTGACAGAAGATTGACTTTTCTTCATGATATTTTATAATAAACAGTGACAGCTGTGAGTTAGAAAAAAAAAAGTTTATAAAGATCGTGGATGCGAAATTCTATATGCACAGTGATATGAGGTTAAAAAAATAAAGTTATATAGAACGCGGATGTGAAAGTTGACGGATATTTTTTTTTAATATGGATCAGCCGCATGAGTGCGAGAGAGATAGCTACAAATTTCGAAGTGGAAATTATAAAAAAAATAAGGTTATAAAGATCGCGGATGTGAAAGTTCACAGATATGATAATATATATAAACAGTGACAGCTGTGAATTAAAAAAAGGTTATCGGAATCGAAAACGATCCCTTTTCTCTTTTACCATAAAATGTTCCTCGAATGCAATAATAAGGTTTATTTAGAAACCATTCTCTTCATTTTTTTTGATAACTAAGAGAATGGTGTACGATAAACTCGTATTCGGTGAATATTTAATATCTTTGTCGTGAGGCTATAAAGATCGCGGTCAGTTTTAACTTTTGATTAAAGTGACTTTTATATATATAGAAGAGTGATAGTGCAAACATAAAGTTTAAATCAATAAATAAACTTTTTAACAGTGTCTAAATAAATAATTCTTTTTATTAACCCTAGCACCAACAATCCATTTATCCGAACGTAAACTCTAGAACGGAGTCGAAAACGGTGCCTGTTTACTTTTACCATAAAATGTTCCTTGAATGCAATAATAAAGTTTATTTAGAAACCATTCTCTTTGTTTTTTTTTTTTGATAATTAAGAGAATGGTGTATGATAAACTCGTTTTCGGTGAATATTCGATATCTTTGAACAGCCATGAGGTTATAAAGATCGCAATCAGTTTCAGTTTTGGTTAAAGTAACTTTTATATATATAGATAGAAGAGTGATACTGCAAAAATAAAGTGTAATTTATTAAATAAACTTTTGAAAAGTACCTTAATAAATAATTTTTTTTATTAACCCTAACCCCAACAATTCATTTTTCCGAAAGCAAACTCTAGAACGGAGTCGAAAACAGTGCCTCTTCTCTTTTACCATAAAATGTCTCTTGCATGCAATAATAAAGATTATTTGGAAACAATTCTCGTCATTTTTTATATAACTGAGAGAATGAACTGACAAGCAACCCTAGGTAGGTCGACCCCTTCGATTTTGATCTAATTTATATATGTTGTCGTACATCGAAAACTAGGAGACACGTATTTTTTTTTATCAGCCCAAAAACGGTTTAAAGAGGTGAAAACAGCCCCCAAAGATGGGCACCGAACGGAGTGATTTCTCAGTTTCGAATAGAAGCGCTTGACGTTTTCGAATGAAACCAACGCTGAAATGTTTCTATTGATGAGTTATCGAAAACACAATCTAGGCTTTTTAGGGGAAAGGGTGTTTAAGGGGTTAACAACCCCTAATTTGATAATTTTATTTTGTACCGTAAAAACTATTGTTCCGATTCGAACGGAACCAACTGCATTTTGTAGAGGTCGAAGAAATAGTCGATACGTGTTTTGGGGTTTTTACGAAAAATTCGCTTTAAGGGGGGCAAACCACCCCTTTCGTTGCAATACCTTAAATTAATATTTAAAGAATTTGTTTCTCAATTATATTATTGTACGGCAGCATAGCCATGTATATAATTTATTGAAATGTCTTCAAATACGAAAATAAGTTTATCTTTGACCTTGTTTCTAGGTGAGATCATTCCCGTATCGACAATTCCTACATAGACCCATTGTGAGTTACGATTTATTTATTATGAAGGAAATAAAGCATAGGTTCAACTGTGATGAACGATAGAACGTAGAATTTAATACATTTGAAGGGAATCCCTACCGCCAAGCCCCTTTTAGCAAGATGTAACAAATTTTATTTCAGTATAAAGAATAGTATAATATTTATGTATGCATACGTATATTAAATTATGGTACACATTTTAATGCTACGCTTTGTAAGTATATATTAAATGATACATAGGAGTACGTCTGGATAGTATTATCTGGGTTTCGGCGCCCAGCACCGATTACTAAACTCCATGGTGTACCTCATTTTCGTTATCACCTTGTCTTATCGTCTTGTCTTCTTGATAATCTCTCTCGTGGTTTTGCAAACTTATCTCCCCGAGTCCATTGATTTCTAAAGTTATTTACTCCAGCGAGAGCAAATATGTCACTATTATTCGAAAAATAGATTTGTGTGTAGTTATAGTTATGCGTAGGTGGTGGTTATGCGTAGTTACGGTACTTAAAGACAAATAGCAAAAATCCCCTCCCGGGAAAAAAAAACCTGGACAAGTACATTGGTGGTCCCTCGTTTCCCTATGATATCACTCAAAATCAAAACCCCACTTATTTTTTTTTGCTTTGATGTTTACATTAAAAAATCAGCGTTATCAAGATGAGAAAAATACCTCTTATAATTGATGTGTAGGAAGTATCAATAGTCTAGAAAAAAATAAAAAAAGGTCGACATCTAAGTTACGTGCAGCAGTAAAATTAATGATATCAGTACTAGGACAAGTATTTCTTTGCTGAGTGAGAAGATATCAGCATGGACGTACCGGCAACGTATGGCATGCAGTTGATGCATTGCATCTGGGATCTCCTAAGTCGAGTAGCTACTTTTGTTTTGGCTATGGCGCGACCAATGTTGCCAAATAGTATTTACTTATATGACCTAATGAAACAACATTGCCTGCGCCATGGCTAAAAGAACGAAAAACACGCAGGAACAGGAAGTTTCGCATAAGATCCCGTGCTTTTGCAATGTTAAAAAAAAACTTTAATTTATGTCTGTACATGATAGCACAGTTTTGTTTGATTGGTAATAATAATTTGATGAACGTTCACCACCATACGTTGAGCGTATACGCGCAGAGTACTTGTCCGGCCCATAACTTTTTATTATATATTATAAATATTTTATTATATTATTATAAATTTCTGACGGCGAAAAGCAACGCATGCAACGAAAAGCACCTCCAATTTGATTTTCACTTGAATGAGCAATTTTAATAAAAAATTATGGGCCGGACAAGTACTCTGTGCGTGTACGCTCAACGTACGGTAGTGAACGTTCATCAAATTATTATTACCAATCAAACAAAACTGTGCTATCATGTACAGACATAAATTAAAGTTTTTTTTTAACATTACAAAAGCACGGGATCTTATGCGAAACTTCCTGTTCCTGCATGTTTTTCGTTCTTTTAGCCACGGCGCCAGCAATGTTGTTTCATTAGGTCATATAAGTAAATACTATTTGGCAACATTGGTCGCGCCATAGCCAAAACAAAAGTAGCTACTCGACTTAGGAGATCCCAGATGCAATGCATCAAATGCATGCCATACGTTGCCGGTACGTCCATATTGATATCTTCTCAGTCACCAAAGAAATACTTGTCCTAGTACTGATATCATAAATTTTACTGCTGCACGTAACTTAGATGTCGACCATTTTTTATTTTTTTCTAGACTATTGATACTTCTTACCCACCAATTATAAGAGGTATTTTTCTCATCTTGATAACACTGATTTTTTAATGTTTTGATTCTTGTTTTGTTCTGTGGAAAAAAATTCAAAGTAACGTTTAGCATGAAGTCTGGTTTTTTGGCCGGATATTTCATAATCTATATAGTTGGTTTCCCTCCGGGATATGAATAAAATTAGTAAACATCAAAAAAAAGAAATTAAGTGGGGTTTTGTTTTTTTGTGATATCGTAGGGAAACGAAGGAACACCAATGTACTTGTCCAGGTTTTTTCCCCCGAGAGGGGATTTATGCTATTTGATATAACTTCTTTTTTCTATAGTATTTTCATATATTTCGCTTTATATAGACTCTAATAGAGTCTGTATATAACAAAAAAACTTACAACGTGTTTGCATCATTACATCATCGATTTATTTCAATTTCAGGAATCAGTACTGCTCACACTACTAATTCGACATAAAATAGAATAAGACCGATGTTCTACCATAAATTCATTGTTATTGAGGTTGTTTAAATAGAGGAGCGTTTCGTTTCTCTGATAAGAAAAAAAGTTATAATGTTTTCAAAAGAGTTAACTACACACTCGAAGTATTTTCGAGATGTTAGTAATTCGTTGATAGGTTATTATTCGATTATAGCTTGGCAGGATGGTGTTATAGAAGAGACCTCAAAGTACCAGTTTTTCCCCAAGGAAAAAATTCAGAAAATGAAATACTTTATCATTAGCTTTCAAGTTGTGTATTGGAATAAGGCATTCAGGGGCGAAATGGCAGCGAGGATATTAGCAATTTCGGTCTAAGCTATAAACAGACAATTATATTTAACTTTACTGTCAGGAGCCTCAGAACTATTATTCTTTCAAAGATGAAATGACGTAAGAATATGATGCATCATCCTTGACTTACAAATTGTTTTATAAAACATAGAAAAAAAATAAATAAAAAAAAAATTCGGCCGAAGTACTCGACGAATGTTTTTTCACTTAATTTATATAATGTATCGGTCATGGTGACAACCTCGCCAAGTACTTCGGCCGAAATTCTTTTTCATCTAATTTTTTTTCATTTGCAATCTTTTTTTGCTTCGGACTCTTATTGATACGGAGTTTTTATTTTCATTCTGGTTGGTAAAACAACTGCATTTTCGAACTTGATTATTTTCTCTATCAACATTCAACATTATTTGAAGATTTTATGTCACACGATAAAGCCTCCCGTACTTGGCCACATATATTTCAGTACAGCTCAATTTATTTTATTACTTTTTGCGAAACCCAACCTCAGCTTTTCGCGAGGATTAACTCATTTTGTTTTGTGTGATTTGAATTTATTTGATACATTTTTTGAGAGTGGTCACTTTTCTTACTTATTGATAGGATTTGATTTTCTCAGGGATTTTTGCGAGAAATGGTTTTGCAGTGTATGTATATACGTGGAAAAATATGGGAACGGCGGACAACAAATGTACTTGTCCAGGTTTTTTCCGCGAGGGGGATTTTTATGCATGATATGATTCGTTTTTTCTCGTTCTTTTCAAACATCTCGCTTTATATAGATTAGAAAAAGGTTATATTGGGAAATTATCGCTTTTTCATTTCCAAACCCTGATCCCTTCTACTTCGAGTCAGGTTTTTTCCCCATGAAATAAAGGTACACGTGTTTTGGAATTTTCAATTTGGCATTTTATTTATTCTTGAGCCAGTCAAATTTTTTTGACATTTCGCTTTACCTTTCTGGAATCAGGCTAAAATAAGTCGGAAATTTGGAGTCTGATCCAAAAATTTACAAAACTTTTGAGGGCTAGATTAGAGCAGTCCGAAATTTTCCATAGCATTTGTGGCTATTTGAATTTGTGTTTATCAAAGAAACATATTAAATAGCAGTATCTCCTTGTTATATTTGTAGATTTGTGGTAAAAAATATTACGCTTATTTCAGCTTGTTGATAAAAATGGACCGACTTTTTTCGAAATTTTTCATTTTTGATTAATGATAAAATAAAAAACCAGTTTCACGTATGTTTAGAGAAAACATATTGAATCTATTGTGAAAAAAGTTTACGCATTTTTTCATTCTTATTTTTATTAACAAGGTGGAATCAATATTCTCATTGAATATAGAAAAGTTCAAATAGTATGCTATGGGAACTCCAAAACAATATATTGAACAAAGCGGACAAACTCAGACCAGGATTGTACCCAAGAGAATGAAATGAATTTAGTTGTATTAGTCACATTAGCTTTGAGCAAATTTTGATACCATCAAAACCAGAACGACTGTAGAGGAAAGCCTTTGGAATAAAATTTTTTCAATTTATTATGTCATAATCGGAGCTGAGAAGTTTGATGAACGTTCACCACCGTACGTTGAGCGTATACGCACAAAGTACTTGTCCGGTCCATAACTTTTTATTTGATTTTTACTTGAATGAGCAATTTTAATAAAACGTTATGGGCCGGACAAGTACTTTGTGCGTATACGCTCAACGTACGGTGGTGAACGTTCATCAAATTATTACCAATCAAACAAAACTGTGCTATCATGTACGAACATAAATTAAAGCCTTTTTTTAACATTACAAAAGTACGGGATCGTATGCGAAACTTCCTGTTCCTGCGTTAGTGTGTCGAGTTTTCGACTGGTTTCTGAATGTTTTTCGTTGTTTTAGCCACGGCGCAGGCAATGTTGTTTCATTAGGTCATATAAGTAAATACTATTTGGCAACATTGGTCGCGCCATAGCCAAAACAAAAGTAGCTACTCGACTTAGGAGATCCTAGAAGCAATGCACCAACTGCATGCCCTACGTTGCCGGTACTTCCATATTGATATCTTCTCAGTCACCAAAGAAATACTTGTCCTAGTACCGATATCAAAAATTTTACTGCTGCACGTAACTTAGATGTCCATCTTTTTTCATTTTTTTTTAGACTTTTGATACTTCTTACACACCAATTATAAGTGGCATTTTTCTCATCTTGATAATGCTGATTTTTTAATGTTTTGATTCTTGTGTTGTTCTGTGGAAATAAATTCAAAGTAACATTTATTGTGAAGTCTGGTTTTTTGGCCGGATATTTCGTGATCTATATGATTGGTTTCCCTCCGGGATATGAATAAAATTAGTAAACATTAAAAAAAAAAAATTAAGTGGGGTTTTGGACTTTTTGTGATATCATAGGGAAACGAAGGACCACCAATGTACTTGTCCAGGTTTTTTTCCCCGGGAGGGGATTTTTGCTATTTGATATCACTTCTTTTTTCTATAGTATTTTCATATTTCGTTTTATATAAACTCCAATAGAGCCTGTATATAACAAAAAAAACTTACAACGTGTCTGCATCATTACATGATCGATTTATTTCAATGTCAGGAATCAGCATTGCTCATACCACTAATTCGACATAAGAGAATGATACAGATTTTCTACCATAAATTCCTTGTTATTGAGATTGTTTAAATATAGGAGCGTTTCGTTCCTGTGATAAGAAAAAACTTATAATGTTTTCAAAAGAGTTAACTACAGACTCGAAGTATTTTCGAGATGTTAGTAATTCGTTGATAGGTTATTATTCGATTATAGCTTGGCAGGAAGGTGTTATAGAAGAGACGTCAAGTACCAATTTTTCCCCGAGGCAAAAATTCAGAAAATTAAATACTTTATCATTAGCTTTCAAGTTGTGTATTAGAGTAAGGCATTCAGGGGCGAAAAGGCAGCGAGGATATTAGCAATTTCGGTCTAAGCTATAAATAGATAATTATATTTAACTTTACTGTGAGGAGCCTCAAAATTATTATTCTTTCAGAGATGAAATGACGGAAGAATATGATGCATCATCCTTGACTTACAAATTATTTTATAAAACATGGAAAAAAATTAGATTGAAAAAAAATTCGGCCGAAGTACTTGACGAATGGTTTTTCCATTAACTTACATAATGTATCGGTCATGGTGACAACCTCGCCAAGTACTTCGGCCGAAATTCTTTTTCATCCAATTTTTTTTCGTTTGCAATCTTTTTTGCTTCGGACCCTTATTGATACAGAGTTTTTATTTTCATTCTGGTTGGTAAAACAACTGCATTTTCGAACATGATTCTTTTCTCTATCAACATTCAACATTATTTGATGATTTTATCACACGATAAAGCCTCCCGCACTTGGCCACATCTATTTTAGTATAGCTCAATTTATTTTATAACTTTTTGCGAAACCCAACCTTAGCTTTTCGTGAGGATTAACTCATTTTGTTTTGTGTGATTTGAATTTATTTGATACATTTTTTGAGAGTGGTCGCTTTTCTTACTTTTTGATAGGATTTGATTTTCTTAGGTATTTTTGCGAGAACAGGTTTTTGCAGTGTATGTATATTAGTGGAAAAATATGGGAACGGCGGTCAACAAATGTACTTGTCCAGGTTTTTTCCGCGAGGGGGTTTTTATGCGTGATATGATGCGTTTTTTCTCTTTCTTTTGAAACATCTCGCTTTATATAGATTAGAAAAAGGTTATATTGGGAAATTATCGCCTTTTCATTTCCAAACCCTGACCCCTTCTACTTCGAGTCAGGTTTTTTCCCCATGAAATAAAGGGGCACGTATTTTGGAATTTTCAATTTGGCATTTTTTTTATTCTCGAGCCAGTCAAATTTTTTTGACATTTCGATTTACCTTTCTGGAATCAGGCTAAAATAAGTCGGGAACTGGGAGTCTGATACAAAAATTTACAAAGCTTTTGAGAGCAAGATTAGAAGAGTCAGAACTTTTCCATAGAATTTGTAGCTATTTGAATTTGTGTTTATCAAATAAATATATTAAACAGCAGTATCTCCTTGTTATATTTGTAGATTTGTGGTAAAAAATATTACGCTTATTTCAGGTTGTTGATAAAAATGGGGCGATTTTTTTCGAAATTTTTCATTTTTGATTAATGATAAAATAAAAAACCAGTTTCACGTATGTTTAGAGAAAACATATCGAATCTATTGTGAAAAAAGTTCACGCATTTTTTCATTCTTATTTTTATTAACAAGGTGGAATCATGATTATTTGTCAATACCATTGAAGAAGTTACTACCATGAAAATAAAAAGTTACAACTATTTCAATATTCTCATTGAGTATAGAAAAGTTCAAATAGTATGTTATGGGAACTCCAAAACAATATATTGAACAAAGCGGACAAATTCAGATCAGGATCGTACCCAAGAGAATGAAATGAATTTAGTTGTATTAGTCACATTAGCTTTGAGCAAATTTTGATACCATCAAACCCAGAGCGACTGTAGAGGAAAGCCTTTGGAATAAATTTTTTTCAATTTATTATGCCATAATCAGAGCTAAATAGTGGAAATACTTAACACACATGTCTCCTCTTCACAAAATGTTCAAAGTTTGTAGATATCGGCTACATTCCAATGATACAAATTTTGATACTATCAGCAGAAGAGCACCCGACGACTTTCTGAAACAACTTTTTAAATTTATTATGCCATAACTAAAGTGGAAAAGTGAAGAAACATAGTGCACTTTAAGCCCAACAAAGTTCAGAAAATTTGGATGTATCTATAGCGTTCCGAGGACAGAAATTTTAATCCCATCCAAAAATGAGCAGCCGAAGACTTTTTGTAATAAATTTTTCAATTCATAATGCCACAATCAAAGATAAAACGTGGAAATACTTGGCGCTTCACAAAATGTTAAAAGTTTGTGGGTATCGGCTACATTCCCATGATACAAATTTTGATGCAAATTTTGATATTTATAACAATAATGGCCGTGAAAGCATCAAAACTAGAACTTACAGGTATTTTAATATTATCTTTGAATTTCGAAAAGTTCAGAAAGTATGTTATGGATATTTTAAAACAATAAATTCAACAAAGCGGGCAAACTTAGATCAGTACTGTGCCCAAGAAAATGGATCAAGTTGAGTTGTACCAGTTGCATTATCTTCGTGCAAATTTTCGTACCATCACAACCAGAGCATCCGTAGAGCAAATCTTTTTGAAAATATTTATCAATTCGTTATGCCACAATAGGAGCCAAAAAGTAGAAATACTGAGCACACATGTTGCTCCAGGAAATTTCCAAAGTTTGTAAGTGTACGTTGCGTTCCAATGAAACAAATTTTTATACTTCCAGAAAAAAGGAACCAAAGACTTTCTGACAATTTTTTGAATTAATCATGCCACAACTCAAGCATACCGCACATCGGGCTCAATAAAGTTTATGAATTTTGCATATAGCCATTACTTTTCGAAGCCAAATTTTAAACGACGCTGAAGTTTGCAACGTTGGAGTCCAACGAAATGAACGAAAAAAAAATGTTTGTAATTCACCAATTTTTTATTTCACGAATTATTGGTGTAGGTTGAAAAACTATGAATTGCAAATCCAGCAGGCAACAAAATTGGAGAATTACTGGACTTATTGAAGTTTTTTTAGATCATTTCGTTGGACTCCAACGTTGCAAACTTCAGGATCATAATTTTAATCCCATCCAAAAATGAGCAAGCGAATAATTTTCATAATAAAATTTTCAAGTTCTAATAATGCCACTATTCCCGCAAAAAAGGGGAAATATTGGGCACACTTGTTACTTCACAAGTATTTCAAAGTCTGTACGTATCTGTTGCAATTCAATGATACAAATTTTGATAATATCAGTAAAAACACATCAGAAGACTTCCTAAAACAATTTTTCAAAATTTATTATGCTACAACTAAAGTGAGGAAGTGAAAAAATATAGCTCAATAGAGCCGAATGAAATTTTGAAATTTTGCATATATTCATGGCGTTCCGAAGACAATAATTTTGATTCCATTGACAAATGAGCAACCGCAGAATTTTCATAACAAAATTTTTAATTCTTAATGCCACAATCGGAGCCAAAAAGTGGAAATACTTGGTACATTTGTTGCTTTACAGAATTCCCAACGTTTGTAGGTATCCGTTGCAATCCAATGATACAAATTTTGATAATATCAGTAAAAAAATATCAGAAGACTTCCTGAAACAATTTTTCAAAATTCATTATACTACAACTAAATTAGGGAATTGAAAAAATGTAGCGCACATTGGGCCCAACAAAATTCTGAAATTTTGCATGTATGCATGACATTCTGAAGGCAGCAATTCTTAATCCATCGACAAATGAGCAAAAGGGAAAATACTTGGCACATCTGTCGCTTTACAGAATTTTCAAAGACTGTAGGTATCCATTGCAATTCAATTATACAAATTTTGATAATATCAGTTAAAGGACATCGGAAGACTTCCTGAAACAATTTTTCAAAATTCATAATGTTACAACTAAAGTGGTGAAGTGAAAAAATAGAGCGCATATTGAGCCATACAAAATTCTAAAATTTTGCATATATTCATGGCGTTCCGAAGACAATAATTTTGATCCCATTGACAAATGAGCAACCGAAGAATTTTCATAACAAAAGTTCAATTCATAATGCTAAAATCGGAGGCAAAAAGTAGAAATACTTGGTACATTTGTCGCTTCACACAATTTCCGAAGTTTGTAGGCATTCGTTGCAATCCAAAGATATAAATTTTGATAATGTCAGAAAAAACACATCGGAAGACTTTCTGAAACAATTTTTTAAAATTCATTATGCTACAATTAAAGCGGGGATGTGAAAAAATATAGAGCATATTGAGCCAAACAAAATTCTGAAATTTTGCATATATCCACGGTGTTCCGAAGACAATATTTTTGATCCCATTGACAAATGAGCAACCGAAGAATTTTCATAACAAAATGTTCAATTCATAATGCTACGATCGGAGCCAAAAACTGGAAATACTTGGTACATTTGTCGCTTCACAGAATTTCCAGAGTCTATAGGCATTCGTTGCAATCCAAAGATACAAATTTTGATAGGATATGGAGTATATACCGCCATAGTCTTTTGACATAAAGATATATTATACGAGCCATTTTGACATAAAGATATATCATTACTTACTACGGTTATCATCCAGATGCATCCATTTATATCCAAATGCAGGTTGACAGTGTATTTGTCTATTAATACATCAAACGCGAGATGATTCTACACCATATTTTGGATAGAAAAACGACGTCGAAAATCTTTTGGAATGGACCAACAATTATCATGCAAGGAACATTTTATGATGTACAAATCTTATTATGGCCAGCGAGGAACATTTTATAATAAAGAGGAAAGGGACCAATAAAATAAATTGTCAACGGTGTACAGTTAAAAAAAAATATTTATTAAACACTGCTCAAAACTCGGCATGATAATAACAAACTTTGCCATATACATTTTTTTGACACTCATTATTAGTTTTATAGAGTTCCTTTTCCAAATTTACATCGATTCACACCAATCATGATTAACAGTTCAACGTACACTATTTCATATTTATCAAAGAAACGAAAAGAACGATTTCTCAAGAAATCTTATACGAGGAACATTTAATCGCGAAAGAGAAATTCCGTCGAAGAGTTAAGTGTGGAAAATAAAAACTGCAGGGTTAACAATAATAAAAGAATGTATATTCATTTCAGCACTGTTCGAAAGTTGATTAAAAGCACTTCACTATTTTCACACCATCACTTTCTTATTATTGCTGTAACCAAGAGTCGATTGAACCTAACCTCGATATTTATAACCTCACAAATGTTCGTGAAAAAAGATTAATATGTTCAATACTGTTTAAGCCACGAGATTCTAATTAGTCGCGATCGAAAGGGGGAAAAAAATAAAAAATACGTGAATTTGAATGAAACTCTAAATTGCTGTCATTGAATTTATATTAAAGAAATCATTTTTGGATCGTACGCGTACGATCCAAAATTATTTCGCGATTTGTGAATAAATTTATTTATAGATCGCGAAATAATTTTTTTCCCCGAATTTATCCACAACACGTCCCGCATAAGAACTTCTCACTTCGAAAACTCCGTTCAGACTTTCCGCGGTATGGGTACTTCGAACTATTTATTTATTCACAGATCGCGAAATAATTTTTTTCCCGAATTTATCCACAATCACGTCTCGCGTATAAGCACTCATTCTCACTTCGAAAACTCCGTTCAGACTTTGCGTGGTATAGGTAGAGAAAGATGAAACGGAATGGCCAATCACAAGCTCGGAAGGCGTCAAGAGGCCTTTCATTGTGTCGTATACAGACATGCCAATACTTCGATGTCAGCATAATCTTGAGCCTGTGCAAAGTTTTTTCTCAGCAAATACGGAATTAATCGTGCTGATTTAAGGCTCAATCGAAGTATGTTTTCATAATAAATCTCCAGTTCAATTTTCAAATCATCATATGCCTCCTGAGCTTCGTAATTAAAGAAAATGAATTTCAGTTTTTACTCCCACCACGGTGAATCGTTTTATTCAGAGATAATAACAACACTCGACCTGTCAAACTTTCCGCGGTTCGGTATATATATATATAGCGACGAGGTGGAGGAAGTCTCATGTGACGTCGGTCTGCGACAGCGCCGTGAAGTTAGCCGCGAGGACATGAGGCCTTTGATAGTGTTATATATATATGGGTGTCGTCAGAATGAACCAATCAGAAACTCGAGAGACACTTTCAGCCGGCTTTGGTGTTGTATACAGACACGTCTCATTCTTGAATGTGTAGGTGACTTTTGCGTGATTTTGAGCCCGTGCAAAGTTTTTTCTCAGCATTTACGTCACCGATCGTGCTAAATTTGGGCTCATTCGAAAGATAATTTCTTAATGAATCTCCAGTTCTATTTTCAAGGCCTCAAACGACTCGTGAGCTTCGAAAACGAACAAAATGATGTGCCAATTTTACCCCCACCACCGCGAAAAGTTTTGTTTCGAGAACGTATAGTCTCGGCGAGCCTCGGGCCAGCAGACGACAGAGCTGTCAATGTACTTGTCCCGAGACTCTACCGAGTCTCTTGATATACCGCCATAGTCTTTTGACATAAAGATATATTATACGAGCCATTTTGACATAAAGATATATCGTTACTTACTACGGTTATCATCCAGATGCATCCATATATATCCAGATGCAGGTTGACAGTGTATTTGTCTATTAATTCATCAAACGCGAGATGATTCTACACCATATTTTGGATAGAAAAACGACGTCGAAAATCTTTTGAAATGGACCAACAATTATCATGCAAGGAACATTTTATGAAGTACAAATCTTATTATGGCAAGCGAGGAACATTTTATAATAAAGAGGAAAGGAACCAACAAAATAAATTGTCAACGGTGTAGAGTTAAAAAAAATATTTATTAAACACTGCTCAAAACTCGGCATGATAATCACAAACTTTGTCATATACATTTTTTTGACACTCATTATTAGTTTTATAGAGTTTATTTTCCAAATTTACATAGATTCACACCAATCATGATTAACAGTTCAATGTACACCATTTCATAGTTATCAAAGAAACGAAAAGAATGATTTCTCAAGAAATCTTATACGAGGAACATTTAATCACGAAAGAGAAAAGAGATCGCTTTCGTTTCCGTCGTAGAGTTAAGTGTGGAAAATAAAAACTGCAGGTTTAACAATAATAAAAAAATACATATTCATTTCAGCGCTGTTCGAAAGTTGATTAAAAGCACTTCACTACTTTCACACCATCACTTTCTTATTATTACTGTAACCAAGAGTCGATCGAACCTAACCACGATATTTATAACCTCACAACTGTTCATGAAAAAACATTAATATTTTCAATACTGTTTAAGCCACGAGATTCCAATTAGTCGCGATCGAAAGGGGGGACAAAAAATATATCTTTCTTCAACCAAAGTTCCAAATTTATAATGGATATCACACATTTTTTCTAGCCTGACACAAACGAAGAATAATAGACAAGTGGCGAATAAACACGTAAAAACGTTTCAACGATTATAAGTATTATTTAACCAAACTCACACATCCCGCACTGTTTTACGAAACTTCGATCAAACTTTCAAACCTCAAAAAACACTTTAATAAATACTATTGTCACTTATCACTTATCCCGATTGGTTTTCCCGAATTTTGTCACTGATTCCCGATTTTACGACGAATGCGCGTTAAAACGGTTATAAAATGGTTATTTATTACTGTTTATAACCAAACTGTTCCACACGTCCTGCACTGTTTTCATCATTTATTTTTTGAATTCCGTTTCACACAGATTCTCACATTGCGCATGACTCGTTTCATTGCGCAGTTGCGTGTTGCGCATCATTATGCGCATGCGCACTTGTTCACATCAAAATGATGAGACCCAACAAACACGACCACAGATCACACAACTTTAATGGTATTATCACAGATACAGACACCAACCAATCAGAAACTCGAGAGGCTTCAAGAGGTCTTTGATGGTGTTATCACAGATACAGACACCAACCAATCAGAAACTCGAGAGGCTTCAAGAGGCCTTTGATGGTGTTATATACAGACACGTCGAAATCCTTCACACAATGATAGAAATATTGATAATTTTGACCTGTGCAAAGTTTTTTCTCAGCAATTACGCCACCGATCATGCTGATTTTGGGCTCAATCGAAAACATTTTTGACAATTAGTCTCCAGTCCTATTTTCGTTATATCAAATGACTCCTGAGCTTCGTAATTAAACGAAATAACATTCCAATTTTACCCCCACCACCGCGAATCGTTTTATTCAGAGAAAGTATAGACTCGGCGAGCCTCGGGCCAGCAGACGACAGAGCTATCAATGTACTTATCCCGAGACTCTACCGAGTCTCTTGATAGGACGTAAATTCTCCATATCTTAAGAAGCTACGTGCTTCGATCAGTATCTTTGCTTATCGCTTTGGCTGCGTGCTTATCTGACTTAGGTTCTGCGTATATTTTCGTATTTCTTAAAGCAATTTTTGAAGACAAATATCAGTTTCTCACGGGACATTAAAGTGAAATATACACTGTTATTGTGTACCTAGTATAAAATGATTGTGAATCCATTAAATGTCATACGACTTTTGTTGATCACGTTTGTAGCGATGAACATTGCTGAAAGCCCGATTAATAATGAAGAACGCCAACTGAAAAATAATATTGAAAAAATTTTACTGCAAAGTATGCAAGATTTTTATGGGGTGGAATATATTGAAGAAAATACTTTAGATTTTCAAGAGCCCTATAAAGAGTGTGAGGCGAATCCTATAGAAGATACTGTGATGGTATGGAGTCCTAGAACACCATCCGATACATGTTCGAACGATGAAGAAGATTTGAGCTATGATTATAAAAGAAGAGCAGTCGAATTTTGGAGGAGCGGAAAGAAAAAGAAATTGAGCGTAGACAGTATCAAACACAGATTCAAAAAAGTAAAATCTAAAAGTCGATTAAAACGTTGGGCTCATCAATTCAATAAAGGTGCGACATACATGCAAAAACTAGCTCGCATTTCTCAATTTACGTTGGATAATCTGAAAAGTGCTGTGGACGCCGGTTTAATTGTTCATGATGTGGATCTTCGAAGGTGGACCCTACAGGCACAGAAAGAGATGGGAATTAAAGACGTACGGTTTAAGGCTTCCGATTGGTGGTTGTAGAAATTTAAGAAAGCTCACCGTATAACATCTCGAAAAATTAATAAATTCGTAACCCGAAAAACTATAGAAGAAGGAGCAGATTTAAAAAGTGATGCAGATAATTTTGTTAATAAAATTAAACCTTTTATTGAACAATATGGCTTACAAAACATATACAATTCAGACCAAAGTGGGTTTCAATTAGAAATACATTCAGGACGAACATTGGCAGTAGAAGGCTCAAAACAGGTCGAGTGCCTTGTGCAGTCAGTGTCTTCGACAACTCACAGCTACACTATACAACCCACAATATCTGCAGAGGGAAAATTACTATCGCCACTTTTCATTGTTTTGAAAGAACCTACCGGAAAATTTGGACCAGTTGTGGAGAGAACCATATTTAAACCGAGTAATGTCTTTTTGACTGCTTCCAAGTCAGGAAAACTTACGTCAGCTATTTGTATATCTTACGTTCTTTTGAATTTTCAGCTATAACAAAAAAAGCTAAATTTAAAACCTGTTAATCCTACATATGCAAAGAAAAATTAAAGTCAAAACAAACATTATACTGAATTTTTCAGAACACTTTAAGATGTGGCTGGAAAAGGTTTTTTCCCCTAACGTCGGTTCAAAAAGCGTACTTTTAGTAGATTCATGGAGTGGACATTGCACAGAAGTGGTCAAGCAAGCTACACTCCCTGGAAAAAGCATCAAAACAATGATCATACCAAAAGGTACAACCGGAAGGATTCAACCACTTGATGTTTATGGATTCAGAACATGGAAAAATTATGTTCGACATTTCTCAGACGCTGTTTTGTTACTTGATTATGATTTCAATCTACATTTAAGAAATAACATAATCAAATTGCAATCTTTAACTCATAATCAGTTATCTTCGCCAAGGTATCAAAATTTGTTTCGATATACATGGTACAAAAGTGGTTACACAAGTGATTAACCTGAAGAATTTGTTAACCCCGTCGAATTTGCTTTCGGACAATCATCAAGACCTCAATGTGATGTTCAAGGTTGTGCGAAAGTAGCAATAATAAGATTTTCATGGTGTAAGAAATCACTTTGCTTGCAACACTTTTTCGATGAATACCATTACCGCACGACCTATAAAAACTGATTATAATCTGAAAACTATATTCACGTATTATGATGTTGATTTAATATGTACACTAATATCAGAAATACACAGCAATTGAATAAATATATGCAAAGAACCCAGTAGTTCTAGTAAATAATTATGGAACATGAGACCGAACGAATATCCTGTAATGCTGACTAAAATATTATATTCATGAAAGTTGATGAATAATAATAATCGGAATAGGTCAAACCTAAAAAAGACTTGTTGAGTAAAGCGGAAGGAAGAGTGGATCATCATAAGCAAATAATTAAGCGTAAGAATGAACTCCTGAATGAGTTAACTATATTTTCCCAAATTTTTGTATTGCCTTCCAGTTGAATTATATTTTTTATTGCTTATGGAATAACTTCGAGGAGAGGCATTTGTCCCGAAGAATTCCAATACTCGAAATCACTGTAAGTTTATCGTTTCTCACAATGGGCCTATGCATGCATTATCGATACAGGGATGATCTCACCCAGAAACAAGGTCAAAGATAAACTTATTTTCGTGTTTGAAGATATTTCAATAAATTATATACGTGGCTGTGCTGCCGTACAATAATATAATTGAGAAACAAATTCTTTAAATATGAATTTAAGGTATTGCAACGAAAGGGGTGGTTTCCCCCTTAAAGCGAATTTTTCGTAAAAACCTGAAAACACGTATCGACTAGTTCTTCGACCTCTACAAAATGCAGTTGGTTCCGTTCGGATCGAAACAATAGTTTTTACGGTACAAAATAAAATTATCAAATTAGGAGCTGTTAACCCCTTAAACACTCTTTCCCCTAAAAAGCCTACATTGCGTTTTCGATAACTCATCAATAAAAACATTTCAGCGTTGGTTTTATTCGAATACGTCAAGCGCTTCTATTCGAAACTGAGAAACCACCCCGTTCGGTGCTCATCTTTGGGGACTGTTTTCACCCCTTTAAACTGTTTTTGGGCCGATAAAAAAAAATACGTGTCTCTTAGTTTTCGATGTACTACAACATATATAAATTAGATCAAAATCGAAGGGGTCGACCTACCTAGGGTTCCTTGATAGACGGGTTTTGTAAATTTCGGTGGGGACCGGTATTTTGGCTCTGGGTGGTGGGGGGAATTAACTGGAACGACTATTTGGGGGATATAAATGTATTTGTCTCAGCTTTTTTCACAGCATTTACGCTGTTTTTGGCTAGGATTTGTCGACTTTTTGTATGGAATTCATAGCTTGTTAATTAAACATGTCTATATTCTGTATGTATCTGAGTGATGCAAAAGAATTGACATTTTTTTCGGCATTGCAGCAAAATATGGTAACATTTTATCAAAAAGTGATTCTCTCAAGAATTGAATCCTGAATAAAAATTTTAGAGGTCGCTCAAACGATTTTTTAATGATTTCGACTAAAACTGGATACATGATCGAATTTCGAGCTGGTGTATAATCGGACTAAAAATGCAATGTGAAATATTGATCTAAAAAGTGTTCAAGTGAATTCAATCTTCCTAATTAACCGTGAATACTTATAAAATTATTAGATTACTTAAAACGTACAGTAGTTCTGAGAAGATATGACGCATAAAAGAACATCGAACAAGTAAAAACTTGATTTTTTTTTATTTTTGTAAAAAGAAATTTCAAAAAATATTGCACCGAAACATCCGTGCCAACAGATCAACGGATCGAAAAATATTCCATAAAAGATGATGCTGAAGAAATACTCCAATAGCATCAGAATGCACCGAAAGTTTTTAAATATAAGTAATCATAACGAAACGAGATTTTGAAACAAAAAAATATACGTACAAAATTTCGAGAGCTAAAGTTTGATTGGAAAACATAATTTTGGCCGAAGTACTACGCGAGTTTTTCTTTTATAATATTTATTGATTACGAATTATATCTCATGAGCAATAGATAAAAAGAAAATTGGTGGAGTACTAATGAATTTCTTTTTCTCAAATCAAATATCTTTTCGCTCAAAATTATTTTGCATCGCCTGATTTCGTTTTGGGTTACAGGTGCAAATAGAATTTTCATGTATTTAAGGTCTCTACCACTCTAGGGTGGTTTAAAACCATATATAATTCAAACCTAGGGTGGTGGTATCATATACCGTTCTCTCAGTTATACAAAAAATGAAGAGAATGGTTTCCAAATAAACTTTATTATTGCATTCAAGGAACATTTTATGGTAAAAGAGAAGAGGCACCGTTTTCGACTCCGTTCTAGAGTTTACGTTCGGAAAAATGGATTGTTGGGGCTAGGGTTAATGAAAAAAATTATTTATTTAGACACTGTTCAAAAGTTTATTTATTGATTTAAACTTTATTTTTACACTATCACTCTTCTACCAATAACATAATAAAAGTCACTTTAACCCATTAACGCCGAGGTGATCAGAATTTTTACTAACTTTTCAACGTGTTTATTTATTATGTTATCGGACCAAAAAAATAATGCAATACCTCTATTCCTACGCGGAATTCGATGCTCTTTCAGAATCTGAGCTCAAAATTTCGATTAGACACCGAGAAAAAAAAATATGGCCGATTTAAACGTGAAAAACGTGAAAATTTTCGAAAAAAAAATTTTTTCGCATTTTTTTTCACAATGATACCGCAAAGCTATCAACTTTTTACAATGATCAGAGGTGATCATGGCACTCGAACATTAAGAGGAATTTTTTTCAGAAAAATTCATCGACGCGTTTTTTTAAAATGGCGGCGAGAATGAAAAAATTTTATAAAAATCTTAATCTATCGGTTTCTTCAAAACTATAAACTTGAGAAAAAAATTTCTAAGAACAAAAATGGCTTAAAATTAGTCGAAGAATACTCTTAAATTTTTTCAGAATTTTTGAAAACAATTTTTAATTTTCGAAAATTTCAAAAAATCCAATTTTTCAAAAATACCTGAAAAATTTTTGGAAAAATTTGAGAGTGTTCCTTGACTAATTTTAAGACTTTTTTGTTGTTAAAAATTCTTTCGTAAAGTCTATAGGTTTAGAGAAAAAAAATTTTCTTGAATGGTACATAAAATTTTGTTTCTATCTACCACTACAAAATTCACGAACAAACTCGTATATCCTTTCACTTGTGCATGGACACATATGTTGTATACAATTTTTACATGAATTATAGGTAAAGCATATAAAAAAGATATTAGTTTTCACTTTTTCAATACATTTGTTATGTCACGAAAACGTTCAAAATCTTCTGCTTCATTGCATGCAGAGTATGAATCAGATTATTCGGATAGTGATTCCGACGAAAACATTTTGATTCCGAATGCAGACAATTCAGGCTCCGATGATTCTGATTCCGATTGTGATTCGATATCTGATTCAGATTCTGAACATGAATTCACAATACCAAATATTACTTATAAAAAAGCTTGTGCTACTTATTCTGAAAACTTAGATAAACTTGAAAAAAATCACGAATTCATTTGGATCGATGGCGAGAAATCATATCCAAATACTTGTGAAGAAACAATATTATTATCTGAAGCTACAAAAAAGAATATACAGGCGTGCGAGCCTTTCCAATTGTTTGAAACCTTTTTTTCCGCCGAAATGAAACAATATATAATTGATGCGTCTAAAGAGAATAATTATGATCTGAAATTACAAGATCTTGACACTTTTATAGGTATAGTTATTTTCAGTTCATTCAATAAAAGAAAGTCTCAGAGAGATTATTGGTCATCTGATCCATTCTTATCTAGTGAAATTGTTTCTTCTGCAATGACTCGCGATAAGTTTGAAGAAATCAAGTCTAAAATAAAATATTCAAAAGCTGAAGACAAGGATCCAAACGATAGAGGGTGGCGGGTTCGTTCGATGTTGAAACTTTTCCAAAACAACCTCCTAAAGTTCGGAATATGGAAAACTTCTATATCTATTGATGAAATGATGGCCAAGTCTTATGCAAAAACTGTTTTGAAACAATTTATTCGAGGGAAACCAATAAGGTTTGGTTTGAAATTTTGGGGTTTATGCACTTCAGACGGCTATCTACTAAATTTAGATCTATATTGCGGTAAAAATTCCCAAACCGGAAACAAATTAGTAAAATGTGCTTTAGGTACTCGTGTAGTATTGCATTTATTAGAACCTTTTTTTCGGCTAATAAATTATAATAAAATCCCTGCATTTCATTTGTACTTTGATAATTTTTTTACAAAAATGGATTTAATTTTACACTTGCAAAAATTACGTTTGAAATGCACTGGCACTATCAGAGATAATCGAGTCAAAGAAAAGAATATACTTGAAAAGAAAGCTCCACGAGGTATTTATATTGTAAAACATGATCGAAATAGTGGCATAAATTTCATCACTATTATGGAATCGAAGCCCGTTTCAATAGCTTCAACTGCTGCAGGTGTAAGTCCACTATCAACTTCGAGAAGATATAGTTCAGAGGCTCGATCCAAAACTGATATACCTTTTCCGCAAGCTTTTCATTTTTACAACAAATTTATGGGTGGTGTTGACGTGCATGATGGACACTGCAATAATGTACTTCCAAGTATACGTTCCAAAAAATGGACATGGGTCGTTTTTATAAGATTTATACAGGCATCCATTACAAATGCCCACGTAATTTTCAATGCTACACGTGATGGAAAGAAAAAAAGTGGAATAAAAGAGTTAACTACTTCAATTGCTAAATATTATATTCAAAAAGGTCAAACAAGTAAAACACTTCATACACGATCTAATAGGGACAAATTAAAAAATTGTTCAAATGAAAAATGTCCAATAAGAACAAGGATCTATTGTAAAAAATGCAATCTATATGTATGCAATAATTGTTGGGAAAAAAAGCACTGATAAAAGAAATGTTAAAATGAAAGACAAGAAGACTCACGAAAAGAAGCACTCCGAAACGTGAGAGGCAAGGGGGCTCACGAAAAAAAAGCACCCCGAAACGTGAGAGGCAAGGGGACTCACGAAAAAAAGCACCCCGAAACGTGAGAGGCAAGGGGACTCACGAAAGAGCACCCCGAAACGTGAGAGGCAAGGGGACTCACGAAAAAAAGCACCCCGAAACGTGAGAGGCAAGGGGACTCACGAAAAAAAGCACCCCGAAACGTGAGAGGCAAGGGGACTCACGAAAAAAAAGCACCCCGAAACGTGAGAGGCAAGGGGACTCACGAAAAAAGCACCCCGAAACGTGAGAGGCAAGGGGACTCACGAAAAAAGCACCCCGAAACGTGAGAGGCAAGGGGACTCACGAAAAAAAGCACCCCGAAACGTGAGAGGCAAGGGGACTCACGAAAAAAAGCACCCCGAAACGTGAGAGGCGAGGGGACTCACGAAAAAAAGCACCCCGAAACGTGAGAGGCAAGGGGACTCACGAAAAAAAAGCACCCCGAAACGTGAGAGGCAAGGGGACTCACGAAAAAAAGCACCCCGAAACGTGAGAGGCAAGGGGACTCACGAAAAAAAAGCACCCCGAAACGTGAGAGGCAAGGGGGCTCACGAAAAAAAGCACCCCGAAACGTGAGAGGCAAGGGGACTTACGAAAAAAAGCACCCCGAAACGTGAGAGGCAAGGGGACTCACGAAAAAAAAGCACCCCGAAACGTGAGAGGCAAGGGGACTCACGAAAAAAAGCACCCCGAAACGTGAGAGGCAAGGGGACTCACGAAAAAAAAGCACCCCGAAACGTGAGAGGCAAGGGGGCTCACGAAAAAAAAGCACCCCAAAGGAGACAAAGTTCTACCACGTCCACGCCGTTGTCTCTGGGTAATGCTAAGAGTAGAAAAAAACAATGTATATGCACAGAATCAGAAAAGAAGTAGTCAAGGAACACTTGAAGGAAATTTTTCCAAAAATTTTTCAGGTATTTTTGAAAAATTGGATTTTTTGAAATTTTCGAAAATTAAAAATTGTTTTCAAAAATTTTGAAAAAATTTAGGAATATTTTTCGACTAATTTTAAGCCATTTTTGTTCTTAGAAATTTTTTCTCAAGTTTATAGTTTTGAAGAAACCGATAGATTAAGATTTTTATAAAAATTTTTCATTCTCGCCGCCATTTTGAAAAAACGCGTCGATGAATTTTTCTGAAAAAAATTCCTCTTAATGTTCGAGTGCCATGATCACCTCTGATCATTGTAAAAAGTTGATAGCTTTGCGGTATCATTGTGAAAAAAAGTGCGAAAAAAATTTTTTTTCGAAAATTTTCACGTTTTTCACGTTTAAATCGGCCATATTTTTTTTTCTCGGTGTCTAATCGAAATTTTGAGCTCAAATTCTGAAAAAGCATCGAATTCCGTGTAGGAATAGAGGTATTGCATTATTTTTTTGGTCCGATAACATAATAAATAAACACGTTGAAAAGTTAGTAAAAATTGTGATCACCTCGGCGTTAATGGGTTAAGGAAAAGTTGAAAGTGACCGCGATCTTTATAACCTTACAACAAAGATATTAAATGTTCACCAAATACGCGTTTAATGGCGGGGTAACGTTTTTAAACTTTTTTTATTCGATTTTTTGAATGGAGAACCTTTTAAGAATATTGTGTGAAAATTTGAGATGAATCGGAGTGAAACTAACGAAGATACAGCGGTTTAAGCAACTGCGCCTCATACATGACTCAACGCATCAGAAAACACCTGCCCGCGTTTTTCCCACAACTCACGTTTTCAAAGTCGATGCCCCTCATAACTTCAAAACTACTGCACCGATCCTTTTGAATTTTGAACACTATTTCTGTACATAATTTACGAGGTAACGCTGGAGAGTTTTTTTTTCAAATTTGTCAATATTTTTTATTTTACAATAACAAATTAGCCGATTTTTTTCGCAAAAATCGCATTTTTCACTTCAAAGTGTTCCCAAAAAGTGAAAAATTGAAATTTCGAAAAACCCTCCCAGCGTTACCTGGGGAAAGCGATTATTTAACGAAAGAACTTTGATTTTTTGATTTCAGATGCTCCAGCACCGAGTTATGAGGGGCACCGCAATTCTACTTTTTTCCGAGACGCTTCCGAATAATTGCTGCTATTGCCGTATTTTTTAATATTTCTTTATGAAAATTTTACACAATATTCTTCGATTGTTATACTTTAATGTACCATTGGTTTTAATAAATAGATTTTTACTGTGTCGTCAAAAAAAATCACAAACATGTGCCCTTTTTTGCACGAATTAACGTTACCCCGCCCTTGAAGTCCTGATCTCGAATATGTCTAACCAAACATCAAATTATCTGCTTTCACACCCGCGATTTTTATAACCTTACTTTTTAACCCCACAACTGTCACTGGTATAACCGCGATCTTTTTTCTAAACTCACAGCTGTCACTCTTACTTATACATCCTGAAGAAAAGTCATCGGCTGTCACGTCAACGAACACAGTCTCGCATATCACCAGAAAATTTCTGGTTATAATTAGTGTCACTAGACAGCAACCGCTATACGTCAAAAAATGTGTGCGAAAAATGCCACCTTTTTTTGATGATTTGGAACGATGAAATATTAATATTTCCAATATGCGTTACGCTACAGAGTTCTAAATTGTCACGATCGAAAGAAAAAAAAATGAAAAATACGTGAACTAGCAACATCTTTTAATGTGTTGTAATTAATTAAATATCGCCGAAACAATTTTCGAAAATCGTTCGAAATCGCTCTGCTTGCTGTAAAGACTAGTAGCGACTCGTCTTCGTCATCTTATAGTATACGTAAATGTACTTGTCTCGAGTCGCTATCGCGACTCTAGATTAAAGTTTTTTTTTGTTGATTAGACTAATATTTCCCCACGCTCATACTAATCTTAAAATGCATTAAATGAATAATAGTTTCCTATAAAAATTTAACAGCAAAATCAAAAGGGACTAACACTGCGGGAAAAAACACTTCTTGCTTATGCTTAAAAAAATTGATTTATGTAATCTTTAAATCATTATTGATATATTTATAAATGAAAGCACATGTCAAAACGACAAATTTGAGCCCCTTATCCATCCGGTTTGTATGATTTTTCAGCGATTTGTGTACGATTAATAGTAAAAAAAAATCCACAATTCAATTACAAAAAATACAAAGAACGATTTCTCTATCATCAAACTAGGCTTAAAAGTCATTAAAAAGATTATAGTTTTTGATAAAAATTCAAGAACAAAATCGAAGGGGGCTAACACTGTGGAGAAAAACATTTTACGCTGAGAACTTGAAAAATTGTTTTATGCAATATTTTGATAAATTCCTACATATTCTCATACGAAAGTTCCTTTTAAAACTAAAACTTGGACTCTTCATCCATTCAATTTACTGCATTTTTGAGAAAGTTATTGATATTTGAAGAAAAAAATCGGAAAATTTTTCAAAAATTCATTTCCGAAGAACGTGTTAAGATAAAAATTTGAAAAAAATCAGACGAGTTCCTATCAATGAGCTCCATTTGTGAAAAAAAAACAATAAAAAATGCAAATTTCGAAAGTGGCCGATTTGGCATGAATGCCTCATATATATATATATGGGGCATCCCACGCCAAATCGACCTACGTTAGACCCCTTCATTCTTTGATTTGGTTGAAAATTTTATATATTTTATGACGCATTGAAAGCTCTCGTGATTTTTTTCAGATTTTTTGTCTATACCTTGTGAGATATGATTTTTTTCAAAATTCGATGTATTCTTCTTTAAATGACTGTAACTCTCAAAAATAGACCAAGTCGAACTTTTTTTTAGAAAGGTTGATTTTCTACCGTACTGTTAGAAAAAAAATATGAACTAATGATTAACATTTGTATTCCGTATTTTTTCTCAATTTAAAGCAATTTGAAGCCAAAAAACATTGAGTTTAAAATTTTTATCCTTTTTAATTTTTTGCGAATAATTCACAAAAAAACTTTGACCAATGAAATGATTTTTGAGACTAGTTTCATCGTGGGCAGATTTTCTATTATACTTTTTTCTCATTTTGAAAAAAATTCATTTTTTTCCAGTCAATTTGCATCAAAATCAACTTTTTTTTTAAATGTAGGTTTTTATCAGACTCTTGGAAAAAATTACGAAGTAAAGATCGAAAATCGTCCCCATATTTTTTGCAATGTTTAAGCAAAATCTCATTAAATTTAAGTTGTTGGACACTTTTGATTTATTTCAACAATTTCACAAAAAAAACCTTGACCAATTAAATGATTTTTGAGACCAGTCCCATCGTGGAGAGATATTTTTTCATATTTCTTTCCTTAGTTTTAAAAAAATGTTCATATTTTTTAGTCAATTCGTACCAAATATGACTTTTTTATATTAGAAATGTTGGTGTTAAAAAAAATATCAAAAAAATAGTTCGATTTGGTCCAAATTGACTGAAAAATAAAATACATTTTTTTGTCATAGTAAGAAGAAAAATATAAGGAAAAATCTGCCCATGATGAGACGCCTCAAAAATCATATAATTGGTCAAAGTTTTTTTGTGAAATATTTAAAAATATTTGAAAAGGGTAAACATCTTAAAACCAATGTTTTTTTTTGCTTGAAATTGCTTTAAATTGAGAAAAAATGTCGAATACAAATATTAATCATTCTTTTGTATTTTTTTTTCTAACAGTCCGGTGAAAAACCAACTTGTCTGTGATGAGGTGGAATGAATAAATCGTTGGTTCGTATAAAATTGGATTTATTGAGTAAGTCTAATTATTAGGGAGTGCACGGGTATAATAATTAGCTCGTTTCGGTGTGAGAAAGAGTTGTGATGTGAGGTTTCAGGTTTGGTCGTGGGAAAGGAATTTGTAATATACAGGGTGTTACCGTGACACTCCCCCTCTTACAAAACGATGCTCCGCATCGTAAATTACAATTTGTTACTTTTTATTACATCTATATACTCGAAATATTTTACATATATTTTATTCGTGAATGTGACTCTATATAAAATTATGTGTTATTTGTGGTTGTTTTGGTTGTGTAAGAGTATGTTAAAGGTTTTATTAGTGGTTTGTTGTGGGGGTTGTAAATGGTCCGATTCTTTGTTCATCGTTTTCGTCTTTCGTTGTTCTGGTCGTTAGGTAATTTGGTAACATGGGTGGCGTCTTGATAGTGTCGTTTATATTTTTTGTTTTGGTGAAAATCTGTAACTAAATAAATTTATTAGTTGTTCATGTTAGTAGGTGGTAGAATGTTATTTGGGATAGATGCAGTTGAAAGGTTTCTTATTATTAGTTATTTGTTACGAATTGTAGACTGTTTCCTTTTCGATTTTTGGTCGTTTTTTCCTTTTGTTGATTTCATTTCGTCCTTTTGTTCCGTATTATATAGTTTCCTTTGTTTACTCATTGATATTTACTGTTTTTGTCCAGATTTCGAGTTTCCAATGAATGTTGCATCAATTTTTTACCAAAATAGTAAATTCCCTTAAATTTCCTGAAACGTTCTAACTTGATTAGTTTCGCTGTGGTTAGTAGGTGTGCCCTGTTATTGATGATGGGAATGGATTCGGTCCGAGTGTGTTAGGGTTGATTGAATTGAGTACATGGAGTAAAGAGAAAAAAAATGATTACATTTATTAGCTTTTATCATGCGTTTGTTTAGCATAAGTAGTGAATATGATTATAATATTTAGCATAAAGATAGTAGTAGTGAATATAGTTATAAGTAATATAGGATATATATAGTGTAAAATGGTAATGATAGCGTGATTTGTGGCATGTATATTTTTATTTTCGTAGCGTAGATGATATGTTTTGATTTTGTTGTTTTTTTGTGTAATTGTCGCTAGGTTTAGAGGCGCTGCCTTTTTACAAATCTTTCCTCTTTTTCTCTGCATACTTTATCCAGCCTAGCATGGATCGTGGGTAGGTCTCGGGCACTAAGGGAGTACAGTCATGCTTCTACTTAGTTCGGGTAGTAGTTCCTTTTTTATTATGAAGTCCGTTTTGTCTGTCAGTTTGAGTAATTTTTTGAGCGATCCGCTCTTGCTGGTTTGGTTGGGTCTTATATTTATCTGTGCTCTTGGCTCTATTTTTGATTTTATTATGTCTCGGGCGTCGAAAGTTATCGTCTGTTCTTGTGGTCTGTCTTGGGTACTTAGTCATGGTGCGTGGATGTCTGTTATTGGTGGTGTTTTCGGTCTTAATCTGATTAAGAAACGGTCGATTTTCTCCGTTATTAGTGTTTCGTCGCTGTCATTGTCGCTTGTGTCGTGTCGGTAATGTCAATTGTGTCTATTGTTTCTTCTTTTTTGATATTTTCGCGGACGCATACGTCGTCATCGACATCACCCGTCTGTGAACCGTCCGATTGTTCGTCGTCTGTGACTTGGTGTGTCCAAGGAAATATTCCTCTTCTCGACCAATATTCCACGCAGTAGTCCATATGGGCCAACATGCGACCAGCGGGCAACGCTCCTTTACACATGCAGCACTGCCTTGTTGCCTTCAAATCTTTTGAGAGGCTTCTGATCTTGTTTTTTACTGTGCATCAGTTGACGTGCTCTACTGGGCGCTGATGGTGAATGATAAATAAGCCAAGCGGACACGGCATCATCGTGGATGGTTGCGCTTCCATTTCCCTCTTGTTGCCTTTGTTCTTTTTGTTACTTTTTATGTGTGTATGTGTGTGTATATTGACATGTTGTTATTTATCTGTTAAGGGTGGTGTAAAAGACGGAAATTTATGTTAGTCTGCGTTTATTTTGCTTGGTTTTTTTTTGCAATGTAGTTGCTTCGAGGCTAAAGGGACAGGTGATATGAAAATAAATGTAGTTAAAGATAAGAGTAAAAGAAATAAAGGTAAATATAAGTGATTGGGCTTTTTCGAGATTTTCATTCGTTTCCATTGTTAGTAAATAATCACGATATTTGTTAATAGTTCCCTTGCGGTATGATTTCCCTATAGTAAGTAATTGCTCGTGGTTTGTTACCTTCTTGTTCTATAAGATTTTCTGTTGAAATCGCGATTTCGCGTGGAGAATTCATGATTTGTACAAGGGGTTGGTAAGATTGCACCGGCTGTTCGTGCATTTCTATGTTCGCGTTTTGTATTTCTTCCTTGTTTCTTTTTGTAATACAGGATATAAATTTGAATAATGTTTATATTTTCCCAAACATTGAAAATCTCCAACCAATTGTTACCAGTATAAGGATTGAACCTAATGAGATTCCATCGAATTTTAATATTGATTCTATTGTTGATAGTCTGTTATGAATACGTTGGGTTTTAGTTATTTCTTGCGCTTTTGCTATTACTGTTTTCAAAGCTATTTCGTTCCTTGTTAGATCGTTATGAACATTGCTTAAATCAGTGAATTTAGAAGATATTTCGGTTTTTACTAGTATTTCTATAATGTTTACGAGGGGATATCGCGGGAGGTGCATCGAGTTACGGGCTCCCACTTTGTGTGCTTATAGTGTGGGTGGGTTGGTACCTACCCACACTAAAAAAAGTATCTTGGACAGGATTTGAACCCGGAGCCGTCGGGGCGGGAGTCTAGCTCGCTCGCCACTGGGCTACTCGCCTGGTTGTGATAGGGCGTAAACTTTATGGTACGTAAGAGGGCTCCCAATTTTCACCGGCGATTTCTCGAAAACCAAGCCGAGTTGGCACCTACAATTTTGGGGTTTGGTTGGTACCCACCCACACTATAAGCACGCGAAGTGGGAGCCCGTAACACGATCCACCTCCCGCGATGTCCCCTCGTTAGTATTATTATTGTATCGATCGACTTTTTGATCATTTCTGTTATGTTCAAGGCTGAGCTACGTGAAAAATTAACCTGATGTATTATGTTTATTTCGGTCGATGAAACGAGTTTCGTTGTTTGCGTTTTTGCTTCACATGATAGTCCGATTTGCGGTATACCTGAGTTTTTTTATTGTTTTAATGTTAGATCTATTGTTGTTGCAGTTGATATGAAGATTTTCAGGATTCGGTGCTGCGTACAGCCATGCGTTAGTACCATGGATTTTCATCCAGTCTAAGTGTTTTTAAGCGTATGTCGCAAATTTCGAGATTCTCAAATTGCGAATTTGTAAGCAGTTGGACTTCGCATTCTGCTTGATCGTTAATGCGTTGTACCGGGTTTATCCCATCGCAAATATAGCGTGAAGATATTAATTTACCATTAGTTAGGTCTGAGAGGGTAAAAAAGTTTTCGATGTCTGTTGAGATTGCGGTAAATCGCTTGGATAGTTTTATAAATGCAAAACGTGTTTCCTATAGGGATTGGCGAATTGGTGCTGACATATGCCAATAGAATTTGTATGTGGTTGAGTCTGACAATGGAACTTTTATTGTAAAAATCAATTTGTGGTTATTTTGGAATACGATTAACTTTGAGATTGTTATTAATTGTGGTATGTACTCGAGTTCCAACGGAATCGGAAATTCCAGGTTTGATGATGATTTACTAATGTTTTCTGCGCTACGCAGCCATGTTTTCAATGGTATTAAGCGGGGATGAACTTGTCCACTTTTTGCGAAAAGAATAGCGTTGGTTAGTATTTCCGTGTCAATTTATAATTCTATAAGGTCTTCCTCGATAAGAGCCATAAATCGCATCGCATTTTGGTTGTATTTGATAGTGTGTATTTCTTTACGCATATTGACTAATGCCAGGTTAATTTGCAATGTCAAATTTCCTATTTCTTCTGTTGTCAACTTTATTTGATTCCGTGTTATGTCAAATCCTGCTTTTATTATATGGGTTTGGTTGTACGCTATTTCTGATGATTCAATTGAGTTATTCGCAAGTTTCTAGATTTGGGATGCTATCCTTCTTGGGTCGTCATTATCCGTCGTGCCGTAGACAAATTTTAATATTTTGCATTTAAAATTGATTAAACCCCGTTTTTTGCGCTGTTGGGTGAGGTTTTCTGACGGCGGTAATAACTCTCTAAGGATTAATTCCGCGCTTTCGATAGCATTTAAGCGGGTTTGGATTGTTTTTAGTTGTGTCCTCATGAGGCATGATGGTCCTAAAGTGTCGCAAAATGCGTACATGCTTTGTAGGTTCTCCTCTATTTGTTGTTTCCTGAGTAATAATCCATGTGTGTTGACGTATGTTACGAGGTTCCAAGACGGGTGGTATGATTGGAATGTACCAAGTTGTTAGGAGTACAATCTGAGATTATCCGAAAACAACGTTACCTTTACAGGGTCGTCGCTGCCTACGGCAAAGGCGTGGCATCTGCGACATATACCAATTTTATTTTGTCTACATGTACCACTTTTGTTCTGTTGTTGTCTGTTAGTAACTTAACGTTGCGGCTGTCTGTAATGTCTAGGATTGTAAATGGGCCAGTGTAGTTACTATCGAGTTTTCCTATTTTTGGTTCTTTGATTAAAATACTAATTGTCCTATTTCGTGCTTCAGCGTTTTTGTTCGTCTGTCGTAGTAGCATTTCATCCGTTTTTTTATTTTCAATTGTTTACGGAATGCCATTTGTTGAACGTTTTTCATGTGGTTACTTAAGGCTGCTATATAATCGTCAAAGGTGATAAGTTTTTCGGGTGACGGGAATTCCGATGGCAGGGTCGCCGGGTGATGAAATACTACTTCGTAAGGCGTAAATCCTGTGCCCTCATGGATAATGGTGTTATGAGATAAGATTGCAAATGAAATAAGCTCCTCCCAGTCGCGGTCATTATTCCTGTAATGTTTGATGTATTCAATTAAGGGGTATGGCCACGGTAGCGGGTATAAAATCATGTGCATATTCAACAATATTTTTTTTGTATAAAAAAGTAATTTATTGACAAAACTAATTGCAGGTATTTTTAGTGTATGTATGAAAGTAACAAAAATAATTTTGTTTATTCATTTTTTTATGCAACATGGCCGACAACTCCTATTTGCTTTTTTCATCTTTTTTCTGAGGCGCTCCACGGCGTGACATTTGGCATCCACAATTTTTGACCTAGAACAAAACTAAAAAATTCTCGTTAATCTATATAAGAATACCTAGAGAAGTACATATGGAATTTTAAAAATATTATTTTTTTCGAAAATGGCATGTATTTGAAATTAACAGGTGAATTTTCAGTAAATAATTTCATATAAAACTGCTCATAAAATGAAAAGTTTGTAATTAATCAAAAAATCCGTATGTACTTCTCTGCGAAATACAATTCAAAAGATGATTTAAAAATTTGAATTCAATCGGAAGAAATTTGTCGAAGTTATTTATCACGCGAATTAGAAAAAAGCTGTTTTGAGAAAAATGCGTTTAAAGTTTGACGTATAACTTTTTTGTTGTTAAACTTGAAGAATCGAACCAAACAAATTTTTTACCTTTAGTCTGCAATGCCAGCTCCATAAAGTTGGCCTTCTAAGGCAAGATTTTCCTCCTCTTCAGCTTTCCTGGACGATAGTGCGCTCGAGCGCGCGTCCCTCGCCGCATCCGACAACGATCTCTCGGCGTAGTCGACGCGCAGTGCATCCACTTCTAAGCAAAAATTATAGCATTGCGGTCCTACAGTCATGCCCAAAACTTTCATGATGCCCATTACACTGCTGAGGCCATCATTGAAGGTGCACACTGCAATATTGGCAGCTATATCAAAAACCAATTTGCCGCTGGAAGTTCTCTTGGGCGCAAGGCTCCACACAGTAGAATTAAAACTCTCGTTGTTGTTTTGTGTAAAACCCCCCAAACAGCGAGTAAGGAGATCGACGTTCGAGAGTTCTTCATAAATTGGTTTTATTGCTTCGAAAACTTCGGTGCTGAGCGGCTTCTTATGCCGGTAAGAAGCAAGAACATCCGTAGCCTTTGCTTTTTGCCACGTACACCAGGAGTCTGTACCGGAAGGGCAATTGCCGTGCTGCGGTTTCTCGTCCGTAGAAAGCTTGTGGTAAAGAGTGCCCCAAATTTCTTTTTTCATATTTTCAATGCAGCCTGTGTTTCTTCGTATCGTTAATCCATTTCATAATATTTCATAATACTCAATTCATCAATTAATTTTCCTGTCAACTTTCCTTTGCCGCCAAGTCCTTTCGTTTTCTTTTTCAAATTTCGGAGCCGAGTGCCCATACGCTTCTGGACGTGATCGATACACTCTTTTTTCGTACAATCAGATTTTCATAAGGAACTGAATCAATAATACCCTTGAAAGTTTTACTATCGCCATCGCCAATATAATAGGCATACTTTGTGCTGTGTAATTCTTCAGAGCGTCCGAACATTTCGACAACGGAATCGACCTCCATTTTTCCTGCAGAGCCCTCATGATTGCTTCGGCATGAATCTTGATGTTGCTCATACCATTCGTCATATACTGCCGTGCCTTCTTTACCTTTCCAAAATTCGCAGGATTTACAATATTTTGATTTAACTTCTATATCGACGACCTTTCCTGTGAACCAACCAATTAGAGATGTAATGCTGTACAGAGAAGAATATCCCCTCTTTCGCCAAGATCCATCGCCTGAAACTGTCATTCCATCGGTTTGTCCTTTTTCAAGCGACATCGCTTTCTCTTCTGCAGCTGCCCTTTGCATGCACGTAGTACGCACAGCTTTCGTTCCTACACCAAATTGCCTCGACAAGTTTGTCATAAAAAGAATGGTATATCGGCCGCGGCAATTCCATGAAGGCACAAAACTTTTTTATGCCATTCAAACCTACACCTAATAATCGCATCGCTAAGGTGATTCTGCAATTAATTTCATACCCATTTCTCACATAAGGGCAATTAGGTATTTCAGTTTTTTCACACTGGTTACAAGAAATTACGATCTTGAAACCCATACCGCGCGTGGCCGATTCAGTGAATTTTACATCTTGACCGCACGTTTTGCAAACAACCACTTGAGCAATTGCATTCATAACAGTTACGAAATTTATAAATCTGTAACCGAATGCGGCGTTAATGTCAGTATCACGCGAACTTGTTGACAGTCGTAATTGCTTGGCCGACGCGCTCACGCCTTCTACATCTTCCTCTGCTAAGAATCTATTTACCGATCTACGCTTCGAAATATTGGTCTTATGCGAAGACCAAGTATTTGATTTTGACCCCTTCTTTGATAAATAAACCTTTTTTTGGCCACTCATTTCGGCTGCTCACAAAAAAATGCTTGAACTCGCACAATACAAAATCACGCACAACAAGCAGAAGAGCAATAGAATGGCGTTCTTTCAACGGTCATACTGGCATTAGATGATGCTCTATAGGTATGTTTGCGTACAGGTAGATAACCAGTGCCCTCTAATGGTATAGCTCCGAAAATCCGAGGGCGTCACGCGGCGAGCTCGGGTACCTACGGCTGCGCCACAGATACACGCTCAAAGTCGGTAAAAAAAATTTTTTGCGCTATAAGTCGAATGCTAACTTATTCTTATGATATTAAAGCTTCGTTTAAGCAAAAAAAATCGTTTTTTTTTTACTTTCTTCCGTGGTCATACCCCTTAATCCATGATGACTTCTTTCTAACGCGCCGTTTGATTGGGGGTGGTATGCTGATGCAGAGATGTCCAAAAAAAGTATCGACCGATACTCGTTACTCGCTACTGATGTATCGAGTAAC